>JAXQKE010000133.1:0-81824 GCA_037042355.1 Candida sp. Y128-05E | reverse complement strand
TCTTTCTTGAAGAATTTACCCGATCATTCATCAACAGCTCTAACCACGGGCAAACCAAATCAACCGGTTATTATCACTACCGACGAACTGGGCCAAAATGTTGATTCTCTGACCCAACCCAAGGGTAAATTAAAAGTGATCATCATTGAAGGTAGGAACCTAGTAAATGAAGCCATTGATCCTTATGTTGTCTGCACTTATGAATCGTCAGAATTTGTTACCTCAACTGGTTCGGTTAGCAAACTGCCAATGTTCCAGCAAATCAAACGTCCCGGTATGTATCAAAGACAATCCAGTTCACAACATTTGCAAATCCAAGGTGGAACACCAGTGTGGAACCATGTCGCCAATTTTGATGTTGTTGGTTCAAAATCAGAATTGGACATTTCATTGTATGATGCTTCAAGAGATGATGCATTCTTGGGTCATGTAAGATTGTTCCCACAAACTATATTCAATAAGAAATCTAATGAAGAATGGGTTAACTTAAAACCAAGAATTTTAGGTGAAACTGTTTCAGGAGCAATCAAGATTAATTGGGAATATACTCTTTTGGATAATAGAAGAACATATAGTCCCGACGATTTTGATGTTTTACGATTATTAGGTAAGGGGACTTTTGGTCAAGTGTTTCAAGTATCCAAAAAAGATTCGGGGAGAATTTATGCCATGAAGGTTTTATCGAAAAAAGTCATTGTCAAAAAGAAGGAAATCGCCCATACCATTGGTGAGAGAAACATTTTGGTGAGAACATCGGCAGCGCAATCGCCTTTTATTGTTGGTTTGAAATTCTCATTTCAAACTCCCACCGATTTATACTTGGTCACCGATTATATGTCGGGAGGAGAATTGTTTTGGCATTTACAAAAAGAAGGGAGATTTACCGAAGACCGTGCTAAATTCTACATTGCAGAATTGGTTTTGGCTTTGGAACACTTGCATGATAACGATATAGTTTATCGAGATTTAAAACCAGAAAATATCTTGTTAGATGCCAATGGCCATATCGCTCTTTGTGATTTTGGATTATCCAAAGCTAATTTAAATAACGATGGTACCACCAATACTTTCTGTGGTACTACAGAATATTTGGCACCTGAAGTTTTATTAGATGAAACTGGGTATACAAAAATGGTTGATTTCTGGTCATTAGGGGTATTAATTTTTGAAATGTGTTGTGGTTGGTCTCCATTTTATGCCGACAACACTCAACAAATGTACAAGAATATTGCCTTTGGTAAAGTTAGATTTCCAAAAGAAGTATTATCACCAGAAGGAAGATCATTTGTCAAGGGGTTATTAAACAGAAATCCAAAACACCGTATGGGAGCCACAAATGATGCTAGAGAATTACAAGCGCATGCTTTCTTTGCTGATATCGATTGGAATTTATTGAGAAAAAAATCAATCCCACCTCCATTCAAACCCCATTTAACTAGTGAAACTGATACCTCGAACTTCGACCCTGAATTTACATCTGAGTCCACCAGTGTGCTTAAAAAACAAATGGAAATGGCCACGACTCCATTGAGTCCTGGTATTCAAGCCAATTTCAAAGGGTTTACCTATGTTGATGATTCAATGTTTGACGACCATTTTGGTAAGTCGTACCACAAGAACAATTTCAAAACAAGCGGAAGTTTTATTCCTGGTAATCCAAACCTACCACCTGATGAAGACGTTATCGATGATGATCAGATTGATGAAGGCGATGAAATGGAAATTGACCATATGGAAGATGATGAATTTGTTAACGGAAGATTTGATTTATGATCCATAAAATACATGAAATCATCCATATTAATACAATAAAGCAGACAAACAACAACAAAACATCATCCACTTCCCAACACAATAGATATAGAATTTCCAATTTTTATTTCACTAATTTCCGTCTTTTTTGCTGCTTTTTTTTAATTCAAGTTGTACCTGTTACAATATATTTATTTAAATTGACTGAATTATATACTTACTCGTTATTATTACTATTATATACGTTTTATCTTTATTGTATTGGTTATTAGCCTTACTGTGTTATCTGCAGGATTTATACTTTTGTTTATTCTGGTGAAATTTGCTAGGTTAGGAAAGAACTGTAACTATTGCAACTAGGTAGGTATGGCACATCCAGGAAGGCCTAGAGGTCGTACCAACAAGCTGAAATACGCTGCTCCGCCGCCACGGGCTTTACCACAATCGGAATATAACCCACATATCCACGCTAATTCACAATATATTCCACCACAACACAGGCAAGCACCAGTGCAAGCGAGTCATCCACGATCACGAGAGGAGGTATCGATACAAGTGCAAGACGAGGCTGATCTTATTCTGTTTAGACAAGATGCGTTGCAAAGGTATATCACCAATCATGAGTATATCGAGAATATTACTGCTAAATGTATACACACCAATAAAATAATACCCCCGAGCTTATATCCTATACTACCCAAGAGAAAAGAGAATATTGAGGATTTGAAGTATGATGAGATTTATTTTGGCGATGTCAGGCTAATGCAGGGAAAGACTAAACAAATATTGCAGGAAATTGAAAAACATGATGTAGACAAATATGTTTTGGGAGATGAGTATACTTATCAAAGCCAGGCTACAGCTAAATTGACTGAGTTATGCCAGGAAGGTTCAGTGGAGGCTTTGGAACGTGAATTGGATGATATACTCCAAGAGTATACTAAGCAACATTCACGTAATTATATTAGCACCAGCGAAAAGAAGTATTCAATTGACTTGAAGAAAATTAGCAAAACGCCTGTGCAAGTAGCACCAAGCGACTACAACCCTAAACTGATTGATAGTTTCTTAAACATTGAAGAAAATATCCAGGAAGCTAACAATGAAGATATAAATACCTATGAAAATGGCATGTTTATGAACTACAACAATCCAGAGTATACCAATGGATCAATGAACAATGTCAATATGAATATTGCTGATATGCCTAAATCTGGAATGAACAACTTCAATGGTGACATGAATGCTTTATTCAAACCAGTGGAGGAGGACAATGGAGTTGTTGATGATATGGGTGACTTAATAAATTTTGATGGTGACAACGATAATGATAATGAAATGATGAATGTTGGCAACTTTGAACAAGGGTTTCTCAGTGAAATGAGTCACGGTATAGAATAAAGGGATACATTATCATTTACATTCATTTCTACCTTCCTGTAATACTAATAATTTATACTTGTATAATGGTTAACTGTAATATTTATAAATTGAATTAAAAGATTTAGATTTAGATTTCGTGAAATGTACTAGTGGTTGTCGCATGTTAAAAAAACTTGTTTCTTGGTTTATATGAAGATTGGTGAAAATTGTACTTGTGTTTCAGGTATGTGTGCCCAGTGTTAGGTCATGTATTCTCTGTTTCTTGTTATTTCTCTTGCTGTCTTGTTGTTTCCCTGTTTTTTCTTTATTTCTTCTTATTTCCGTCTATTTCCGCGTGTTGATTTTCGCGTTCTGTCAAAATTGAAATTCTAACAGAGGGACATCAAGAACTGGAAGAGGAGGATTTTGACTTAAAAAGGTGGACAAATGGATCAGATTCAACCAGATGTCAATGACAACGCAAGGCAACGAATATTTAGCCAACCTCTGATCCAAGTTCAAACAAGATCGAAACTACGCCAACAGAAATTGAAAGTTACTTTTATAGGATATATAATAGTGTTGATTTTCTTAGCAGCAGTTCAGTTTATTGGAATTGGGTTCTTTACTTCGGGTTTCTTATTATCAAGAAATGTTCTACCTAATATATCACAATGCACTCTGGGAGAGTTCAATACTTGTATGCAACCGGCAAAATATGATAAAACGGTTCTTTTGGTGATTGATGCTTTACGATTTGATTTCGTGATTCCGGTGAATGATTCGGAGCAGTTCTATCATAATAATTTCCCTATTTTGTACGATTTGGCTCAACAGGATAATGGTGTTTTGTTGAAATTCATCGCCGATCCTCCAACAACTACTTTACAGCGTTTGAAAGGGTTGACCACTGGTTCATTACCTACTTTCATTGATGCTGGTTCTAATTTCGATGGTGACGCTATCGATGAGGATAATTGGTTGTTACAATTACATAGAAATAACAAAACCATTGCGTTTATGGGCGATGACACTTGGGATGCCCTTTTCAACCAGTATATCGACCCTAGTTTGAATTTTCCTTATCCTTCTCTAAACGTTTGGGATTTGGATACTGTTGATAATGGGGTTTTGGAGCATTTGTATCCATTGTTAGATGAGTCTGGAAAATGGGATTTACTCGTAGGCCATTTTCTTGGAGTCGACCATGTTGGCCATCGCTATGGCCCAAATCATTACACCATGAAACAAAAATTAAACCAAATGAATGAGGTCATTGAAAAAGTCGTGGAAAATATTGACGATGATACCTTGTTGATAGTTCTTGGCGATCATGGTATGGATTCGACAGGGAACCATGGTGGTGACGCTAAGGATGAGTTGGAATCAACCCTTTTCATGTATTCTAAATCGTCGAAATTCTACAAGAACCACGATTACGATGTTGCCAATTTAGGGGCTAATTACCGTCAAGTTAATCAAATTGATTTAGTTTCGACAATTTCTTTATTATTGGGACTTCCTATTCCGTATAACAATTTGGGTTTCCCCATTGATGAAGCGTTTGCCAATGAACAAGAGTTGAATCAGGCATCTTTGAAAGTTATACGTCAATTACAACAATTTAGGAACTCGACCGCCAATCTTTCTCCAGCAATCAGTGAATATTATTCGCAAATTATGCGGAACTATACTCCACGATTCCCCATAATTGACGAAGCCAAATACTTCCAGCAAAAATCATTGGAAGAATGTAAACATTTATGGGCCGAATTCGATTTGAAGTTGATTTCATTGGGTATTTCAATCCTTTTCTTAGCATTAACCTTCATGATTACTTATGCCAGATCTATACCGTCCGTTAGAGTCCTGACCATGTCATTTGAATTCATTGGTTCCGTAATTGCAATGAGTTTGTTAGGTTTGGTATTAAGTTTTTCCATTTTTATCGTTTTCAGACCTAGTGGATTCAGTTTGAAGAATATGTTGGGAGTCGGGGCTGCTTTGGGAACTATTGTGGGGTTCTGGGCTCCAATTATGGATAGATTTAGCATCAGTTGGTTGATTCATGCTGTTATTGATTTCTTTGTGTACAATTTCAATACTTGGTCATTTATGGGTCTTTTGTTTGTTGGATTTCATACATTAATTTTTGCATCTAATTCATATGTTGTTTGGGAAGATCAAATGGTTTCGTTTTTCATTATAACATTTGGTATTGCTTGTATCTTTGGATGTCTTACCAGTACTAAAATTACCAAAATGCAAAAGATTTTAGGTTTACTGCATGCGATTACATTTACCGTGTTATCGAGAGTGGTATCAATGATTAAAATATGTCGAGAAGAACAACGTCCATATTGTACCCCGACATTTGAATCTAGTTGGTGGACAATTATACTTTTACATGCTTGTGCCTATTTTTTGCCAACAATTATCATTCAATTTTATAAATTATCTGATTCTTATCATTCAGCAGCACCCTTATGGATTGGTACTGGGTTAAAATTCTTATTATTTGTTAATGCAGTATATTGGACTTTGGAATATATTGAAAATAGCGAATATTTTGCCAGTTTGCCTGTAAGTTTCCTGGGGCCATTATTAAAATCATTGAAATTAGGAATAGCCAGAGTTGCGTTATTTATATCATTGATATTGGCGAACTTTAGTTGGTCAAGTGGTCCATTGTGTGTCAAGATTGAAATGGAGGAAAGTACCAGTGCCGGCGAACCACAAAAGAAAGCTACTATATTAGGATATGGTAATGTTTACGGCTCGTCGTATTTTCTTTTAGTCTTGAATTTTGCCGTTGCTATAATGTTGGTAACAAAACCATTGGGAGCGATATCATTGAACATATTATTGGTACAAATATTATCTTTGTTGGAGTTGTTTAATACTCTTGAAATTCGCCGAAATTTGATTTCACCAATCATGTTTGGTTTATTGGGGTTCCAGCACTTCTTTAGCACGGGACACCAGGCTACCATTCCTTCAATTCAATGGGAATTAGGGTTTATGACCACGGAAAGTATTACATTCCCATTCACTCATTTAAACATTGCGTTGAATACGTTTGGTTCGTTCATTATTGTGTGTTTAGCAATTCCGTTAATTACCTTATGGAGAATTGTCCCTTCCAATAAGCCAATTACGGTGTTGTCCCAGATAATAACCAACATAGCCACCCTTTTGACTTACCAAATCATTATCAGTTTATCAAGTTTGGTGTTTGCTGCTAATTTCAGAAGACATTTGATGGTGTGGAAGATTTTTGCCCCTAGATTTATGTTTAGTGGGATGTTGTTAATCGTGTTAAATATCGTTTTGATTTTTGTCACCCTTTTGTTTGGCACTGGTAAGGTTGTTACACAAGTCAATAGAATATTTGGTAAGTAAGTAACATTATTAATTTTAAATAGATTTTTGTATAGAGATAAATTATTTGAAGTGTTGGTTGTAGACTTAACTAGAATCTAAAATGATATCGTCTTTAACGAAGTGTGAAACCTTGCAAACATATTTTTATGGCAGGTGGTGCATATGCATGGAAAATAAACGATGCAGTCCAATAAACCCAATTTAGAACTACCACAATTCTTTGAGATGGTTCAAATGGATAAAAAGCATGTCTTATCTAATACATGGAGCACCAGGCTTTCTTACTATATCATTTCCGCTTCAATGCAACGACTTTTTTTCAGATGAAAATTTGACATTTTCAATTTTGAAGAATATTGCAATTTGGCTAGGAATATAAAAACTTTGTATCTGTAATCAAAATAAAATATACAGACATGGGAGTCGAAGCGACACCTATCAACTATATGAAGAATATTTATCTAATACTTCAAAATCACTATTAATCCAGTCAATTAATACATTGGATGATAATCTAAAAGAATTAAAACTAGTATACAGCTTTATATAAAAAGAAGTAATCCTCCACTGTGTTGTAGGTTGAGGGAGTGTTACCAACTAGCGGTTTAAAAATGAAAGATCAACAGCTCTTTTTCATGGTAATTGTCTTATCAAATGGTGCATGGGTATCGTTCTGTAAACCTAGGTGGTTTACTTTTGGAGCCTTAATGGTTTCTTAATACTACCAGCCGCAGCGTACAAAATTGTTCTAAGCTCTGTCTATGAGATAGTACCAGTTCTCAGTGAAAAAAAACAAGTATTGTCTTGTTCTGGAAATTTTGAAGATATAGATTACAATTCATGTTCTTCGGTTATGGTCGAGTTTATTCGATAATATATGTTCTACTACTGATAGTTACATTAGGTTTAGCTAACGAGTTTAATTCTTCATTCACTCCTCAACATTTGAGTTATCTTAAGAATGAAACCCAATATTTATTCAAACATGCCTGGGATAAATATGTTGAATATGGATTTCCTCATGATGAAGTGACGCCATTGAGTTGCATGCCATATGGTCCTGATTATACTGATAAAGATAACACAGTGAGAAATGATGCTATGGGAAACGCTTCGCTGACAATTATCGATAATTTAGATACTTTGATAATCATGGAGCAATGGGATGATTTAGCTGCTATGTTGGACTATTTGGAGAATACTCCAGATATTTTTGAAACAGATACTATAGTGCAAGTTTTCGAGTTCTCCATACGTTCACTAGGCGGGTTGCTCTCGGCCCATTTGTTATTAACCGATGTAATGAACAAACCTAATATTCCCCTTCGATATGCTCCATTCAAGCAGATATGTGATAATTATAATGGTTTCTTGCTAAATATGGCGTATAAATTGGGTTTGAAATTGATCCCATCGTATAAAACTAAAACTAATATCCCTGTTCCTAGAATCAATTTGAAAAGGGGGGCCCTGGCAGTACCTGCCAAATTACAAAGAGATGCTTGCACTTCTGGAGCTACTACTCCAGTACTAGAATTCACATTATTATCCTTACTCACTGGTGATCCTCAATTCAAACATTATACTCAATTGTCTTTTTGGAAATTATGGTCGTCGAAACTGAACTTTAATCTTATGCCAATGACCTTGGATCCTATTAAAAATCAGTGGAAAGATACACTCACTGGTATTGGTGCGTCTATCGATTCTTTTTACGAATATGCCGCCAAGGCTTCTATCATCTTCAACGACGATTACATGTGGTCAGTGTTTAAAACGAGTTATAAATCATTATTGATTCATCTGGCCCGAGGAGGCGGCACCCATGATGGCTCCATGATATTCACAAATGTAGGTACCAATGATGGTTCCACTTTTGGAGATTGGATCGATCTGTTGGGTGCTTTCTGGCCCGGTTTACAGGTTCTTACCGGTCAGTTGACCGATGCTATAAAAACTCACTTAGTATATTTGAAAATTTGGGATCATTTTGACCTGATCCCAGAAAGGTGGAGGTACGCATTCCACAGTGGAGTTGAAAACACGACAATTAGCGATATAATCGCCTTGGAATGGTATCCTTTACGACCAGAATTTATCGAATCAACATATTACCTATATCGTGCTACCAAGGACCCCATGTATTTACAGATTGGTGAAAGAATCGTCCATTTGTTGAAAACCAAATTCATGGCTCCTTGCGGATTTAGTGGGATTCAAGATATTAGAACAGGTGAAAGACAAGATAGGATGGAAACTTTTGTGTTAGGAGAAACATTAAAATATCTCTACTTGTTGTTTGACACTAGCAATGAGAATTTTCTTCATAATGGCTTAATGAATGGTAAGAACTGGGTTTTTTCCACAGAAGCCCATCCTTTATGGTTTCATAAGAAATTGGATCCCATAAAACATGCCAAACTAGATCAGGAAGATTTGTTGCATTTCAAAAAACCATTATTTCAACAATTCCTAGCATTACTAGAAACAAATGAAGAAACTAATCGAAAATTCGATCAATCACTCGATTCAGCATTTTATCAAAATATTACATTACCAAAGATCAGGGATACGCCTATGCAAGGGGTGCAATATCTTGACAAACTGGATCCATACCAAGCAAGATTTGACCAATGCGAATTGAACCCATTCAAGTCTGAACCAACAGATTTCCTAGCCTCGGGATATTATAAATGGGACCAAGTTTTCCAGCCTGACCATTCATTTAGTAAAAGTTTGAAGCGTCCTCAATATTTATCCCAAGATTTACTCGATGGTAGTTATATTGAATTAACCAAAAGTTTTTTCGATAAATTCACCATGTTTTCCCCAACCCCCAATCGATTATATCTCCAGTGTCCCAGGGTGCACACGTCGGATATATATGAAGTTTATGTTGGTGATATTCAAAATATGAACAAAATTGAAATAAGTCAATTGAAATCAAACAATCTTACCCAAAATGACGTTCCTGTACTCGATGGTGATTTCTGGATCCCATCAGTTAATGCGTTACGAGTTAATTTTGAAAAAATCAACATTAATGATATCGATTCAACAAACAACCGAATCAATTTACAATACATTGATGAATTAAGAAAAGACTTTACAATTATAAACAAAGATAACACTACCAGAAGACTTAATGATACGATCTTACGTCTTCATAAAGTGAATGGTGTACATATTCCTCCTGGCCTGATTGTATGGACCTTACCCTTTGAAAATCGAGATATTCAAGTTGCAGATGATGGTAGAGTTATCCTCGATGGATGTATATTAGAAAACCTTGTTGTTTGGTACGGCCAGACTTGATTTGTATGTATATAGAGATTATAGACTTCATCAATAGATAACGATATGGAATCTCACCGATACCGGCGCGATCAAGCTACGAAAAATTTCAAAGTTTTTCATTTTGATCACAAGATAAGTAGAATACCCTATGTTTAGAAGAATACTAAGCTTGAACCAGACGAGGTTCACTCAAGTGAGGTACCTGTCAGGTTTGGATGCATCCAAATTGGTAATTTCCAAAACATCGAATCCTAAATCCAAGTTGGCCAATGATGAATTGGTATTTGGTAAAACCTTCACTGACCATATGTTAGAGATTGAATGGACCCAAAAAGAAGGGTGGGGTGTTCCTAAGATCTCTCCATACCACAATTTGTCCTTAGATCCATCGACAGTTGTATTCCATTATGCGTTTGAATTATTTGAAGGTATGAAGGCTTATCGTGATAATGAAAACAATATTAGAACATTTAGAAGTGATAAAAACATGGAAAGAATGAACAAATCCGCCGCTAGAATATGTTTACCTACTTTTGAACCAGAAGAGCTTATGAAATTAATTGATAAATTTATCTTAATTGATCAAGATTTTGTTCCTCAAGGTAGTGGTTACTCATTGTACTTGAGGCCGACCATGATTGGTACTACTGCTTCCTTAGGTGTTTCTACCCCAGATAAAGCATTATTATACGTGATTGCATCACCAGTAGGACCATACTATTCGACCGGTTTCAAACCAGTTTCCTTGGAAGCCACTGATTATGCTGTTAGAGCATGGCCAGGTGGTGTAGGTGACAAGAAATTGGGAGCCAATTATGCGCCATGTATTTTACCCCAATTAGATGCTGCTAAGAGAGGATATCATCAAAACTTATGGTTATTTGGTGATGAAGGTTATATCACCGAAGTTGGAACCATGAATGCATTCTTCGTGTTTAAAGATTCTAAGACTGGTATCCATGAATTAGCTACAGCTCCATTGGATGGAACCATTCTCGAAGGTGTTACCCGTGATTCTATCTTGCAATTATGTAAAGAGAGATTACCTCAAGATAAATGGGTAATTAGTGAACGTAAGTTTACCATGCAAGAAGTTAAAGATAGAGCTGAAAAGGGCGAGTTAGTCGAAGCATTTGGTGCCGGTACTGCTGCTGTTGTGTCACCAATCAACAATATTGGCTGGAAAGGTGAAGACATTGCCGTGCCAGTATCTCTTGGAAATTCAGGGGAATTAACTAATCAAATTGCAGAATGGATTAAGAAGATCCAATACGGACAAGAAGAATATCAAGGCTGGTCAAGAGTAGCAAAATAGATTAATAGATAAACATTAGACTTTTTATTATTGATAGATATAACATTACAAGTATTTCGAAAACAATAGCGTAGTATCTTTCAATATCAGACTCTTATAAAATTGCCTATATATTTTTGAAAGTAGGTAATATTTTATAACTAATTCTTAAAGGTGTATGCTAATTTAATCTTCATATAATTAAAGAGTCTCCAGAAACCTCTCTTTAATGCTCAGAAATTAATCATATCGAATACCACAAGTGGCATTCTAATAACTGTGACGCGTCCTCTAGCCGAAGTGGAAAACTGCTTAATACCACTATAGGTGGCTAATATGTATCTATTAATTCGTATACAATGATTACTTTTGAGTTGGTGGTAGATATTGTTTGTTTCTGTGAGGGGTACGTTTATAACAAGGTTGCAAATATTTTTAACGTATAACGTCCATGAGATTTACAATGGCTGCAAAGTCTTATTTTTGAAATAACCACTAGAATCAACTAAAGTTAGCTACTCGTTAACTAACACATTCCCAATCGAGACATTTCAGTTATCAATTCGTAAAAATATAAAAATAGACATGGCGCATTTTGTGTAATATGTATATCGACTTAAACTTGCGCCTTACTCTGCGTTTAGATAAAAAAGCATCACCACGTTGTTTTTGTTTTTATTTAGTATTCATCATGACCAAGAAGACAACCCATATCATCCGGTTGGTAGTGGTGTTAACCTTGTTGTTACTTGGTTTATATAAACTTGAAGTTTTACCAGACATAGCCTCATATAATCTGAAAGATCTGGAGGTTAGCAAGCCGATAGAGGAGTTGCATAAAGGTCCATACACTAAAACAGAACATGCCGATCTTAAGTTTGGCTACAATAAAGTAGAATATACTAGCACAGTCAAAACCGCTCGAGATCCCAATGCGCCCTCGGTATTGATGCTCTCAATAGTCGCTAATGCAAAGTCGTACGGCAAAGACCGTACTCATATCGAATTTTTGAAAAAGTTCGAAACGCTAGTAAACCCCAAGAATCATTATAGTTTGGGTTTTTTGATCTCCGATGGTGAAGAATTCACTAAATTCGATACCTATCTCCTGGAAAATGCCGTGAAAAATGTCGATAAAATTACCTTGGTCAAAGCGCCATTTATAGACGAAAGCAATCGCTTGGATAGAGAAAACCGTCATGCTAATAGCGTCCAAAGAGCTAGAAGAAGATTAATTGCTCGGATTCGGAATTTCCTTTTATTCAATGTGTTGAAGGACGAACAGTATACTATCACTTTTGATAGTGATATTATCGAATTCAAACAGTCAAATATGATTGACCTTTTTATAGAAACTGATTTAGATATTATAGCGCCCAGAGTTAAGGTGGAGGGTTCTACTGAAGATTATGATCGAAATTCTTGGAGGGGAGAAAGAACTAAACCTAATAAGGAAGAGTTAGCCAAAATGGATGCAAATGATTGGGACAATGTTAAGTACGTTCCTGAAGATGTTAGAGATAAAATTTATCATTTTTATACATTTATTTTTTCAGACCAAGAAGCTCATCAAGATTTAACGTATGCATTCCCATTGGATGCTGTGGGTGGTGCAGTTTTGTTTGCAAAGTCAATTATTTACAAACAAGGAGTGGTATTTCCAACAAGTTATATCGTTGGAACTACCTGGGATCGTGATGAAGGCTACGATGGGATCGAAACCGAAGGTATTTGCTATTTAGCAAAACCTTTAGGTTATACATGTTGGGGGATGCCAAATATCGTTGCTGTTCACTCATCAGATTAGTTATATAGATAAATTGGCCCAGGATATTATATTCTATATAATACAATACTTATCATAGTTTAATACATTCATAGTTTTTCTAATTTCGATACCAAGTGCCCTTAATTTTACTATACCACTTTTACATATTTCATTGGCTATCTCTCATATCTTGACGTTACCAAAGATTAATGAAGGATCAGTTATACTCTATTCATTTTAGAACAATTATGTCCTATTATGGAATTGTACACAAAAATACCTTGTTATCGACCTCGATGTATTTTATCTATATTTTCTAATTTTTTCTAATTTATTCTAGTATACTATGTAGTATGTACCTTTTATTACCGCAGTCAACTTTATAGATCGATCAATTAATTTCCGCTCTATGCTTTCTTTTCAAATCCATGGTTGTTCGGTAGTAATTCGCTATGCGATTCATTGGATATGACATGGTTTGACCATATTTTTTGCACTCAATCACCTTAATTCTCGCTCTGTTCGATATTATTCACTAGCGATAATCACGCTCTGGCCAATCATCTTGTTTCGGTTAATAATCTATAACCATCTAACTTTGCTGGATTAATTCAATCATCTCAGTTATCTTGTTTCGTTTGATGATTTCGTTTCAGTAAGTAATCATGGTTTAGTCAATGATAACAAAGGAATTTTGCTTCATCCGTAGATTTCGTTTCAGTCAATGGTTTCGATTAGGTTGATATTCCAATTAATTAGCAATATATCCAATCATTTCTAGATTGATAGCGATAGTCTTAATCACCAGCAATAATCTAGCTTCGCCCAAGCTCCTCGATACTCAATGATCTCGCTCCATTTGATTATTTGATACTCTTACTCATAATCTCGCTGCGCTCGATTATTTCGATTACTCTATCTTACTTATATCAGGCAACTTTTCAATCTCGGCCAACACAAACTCCTTTTCATCGGCCAAATTAACATTATTCACATCAATTTCAAACGCATTAAAGAAATTGACAAAATTCTCTTTATTCTTGATCAAAATATCCAAAACCTTTTGTGATTTCTTGGGTTTCACAATGAAAAACTTGAAAATATCAAACGCTTCAAACTGTAAATTCTTGGACTTATCATTGAGCAAGAGCATGATCAATTTCAAGTTATTTGAGTCATCAAAGTACTTGTATAAAAACAATTTATTAGATTTTTGTAAGACAATTTCCAGGAGCAAGCGTACAGATTGACGCTTGACAACATAGTTTGACGACTGCATGAGTTTGGTAATATTCGCTGTAAACTGATCGTAATTATCATACAAGAACGTTGCCACCAAGTTCTTATGGGTAGTTAACAAATCATGTAAAGTATTAAATGCATCGGTAGCGATTTCAAATATAGAAATCTGGACATAATTGAAGTAATTCCAAAATAACGGATTAAACAAGATAAATTGGTTAATTTTTTCATACTTGATACAATCACGTAATATCTGGCCGGAGATGAGGCCTATATCGGGAGATTCTGGACCTTTTAGCAACATGGTCAAAATCTCTGATTTTGAATGAATGAGATAGTCCACTGTCGGGGACTTATCTCGTATTTGTCGTCGCAACAAAGTCAGGAATATGATCAAGACATCTTTTCTCGAATCGAAATCCAATTTCTTCAAATGGGCAATTAGAATGTATAACGTATCTTGGGAGTAAATCTCCTGAGCTAGGATACTTATCTGATCTGGCAAGGGTTCGTTTTCATCATCTCCATGCAAGATGATTTTAACTTGATTCAAGTATCTTGAAGTTTCATCCTGATATTTCTTAATATTATCTTGAACCACATCTAATTTAACAATGGAATCGTTCAAAGCTCTGACCAACTCCAGGGGGGTCTTTGGATTACGTTTGAATAAGAAAGCCATGACTCCTAAGAATCAGTTACTTGTGGTGGTTGTAAATTTCCTTTCAGCGGTAAAAGCTAAAAAAATATAATGTCGCAAAAGATGACAAAATCTGTCATAAAATATGACAAAAGAAGGAAAAGACAAAAGAACAATCCATTACAATACAATAGAATCATATGGGAAGTATCAGTAGATAGAAGTTTCCTCGGATAGAGCATTAAATTTAAACAATATAGATAATATAGATTATAATAACCCATTGATTTAAATTCTGCAGACCAAACATCACCATTTTTAATTGCAGATACTCCACCTCATTGTTGTAGTTGTGGATCATTTCATTGATTCATTAACAGAGGTTAGATATATAGATATGTAGATACTAGTTGATTCAATTGGTCTTGTCAGTTGGTCTGAAATTAGAGAAGGTTATATAATTTATTTAAATTTAGATAGGATGTATTATTGTCTATTGGAATCATTGTGGTAATTACTCTAAATCTATCATTATATTAGTACTTCATTTTCTTCTTTTTTCATGATTGGTTTCATTTTGTAGGTGATGTTATGTAGATAAGCTATTACATATACCCTCTACCACCATTCCTTCCCTTTCCTTTATTTTTTATAGAAACTTTTCATTTCTTTCAATCTTGCTCACTTTCAATTTTTGGGTGCGTTGATTATTCTATTGTATCTACATGTCCTGGTTGAATATATGGAACCCCATCTATATCAACAGGTCTAATCGACCGATCTTGGACGAGGGCGAGTACACTGAGTATATCAGAGATTATATTGGTTTATACCAGGGGAAATCAAAAGTGTTGAATCGACAAAATGGGAGAATTTACTTAACTAATCAAAGGTTGATTTATTTTGATAATGAAGTTCCGGCAAATTCGCTAGCTATGGACTTGAAATTGGTTAGCTCGGTGGAGTTGATTGATGGGTTTTTACGCTCGCTGCCTAAAATTAAGCTTTTTCTAAAGGATCTGGCTCTGGAACAGAGCCTGGTTAAACAAGTGGAAATTTCCACTTGGGTATGTAAAATATGTTCCTTCAAGAATAAACTGGAAGTTGATATGAATGATTTACCTACTTGCCAGTCGTGTGGTATAAAAGCGAATAAGTCGGTGTTTAAGGATTTGAAAAATCCTGAGGGAACCCCAGACTCGAATTCGAGTTTGAATACGACTGCTTCGCTGGCGATTGGAACAATCGCTAATCAATGCCCGGCATGTACGTTTATCAACCATCCATCAATGAAACATTGTGAGATTTGTGGGAGTGAGTTGAATAATCTGGTTGCTGGTAAATCTAATGTTTCACCCAAATTGAATATTGTGCTTGAGAATGGCCAGGAAGTATACTCTTCCACCACTCCGTATATCAAATTGTCGTTTCGTAAAGGCGGTGAAGCGAAATTTATGCAACATTTGACTAAAATATTGGACGAGTTCAAATGGCAAGCTCTACAGAATAATGGCAAGATTAATCAAAATTCTATTAAACTAACAGGAGAAACAAAACAAGAGAAGTCTGCCCCTGGAGGAGGGATCCGCGGTCTTGAACTTATAAGCGAGCAACAGCGCCAGTCAAATGAAAATATCTTATCGAATTCATTAAATGATTTGGAAAATTTGATGTTTAAGTATAAAGATTTGATCAAATTGACCCAGAATTTTACCAAGAATAATCCTAAACTAACAGCAATTACTCCCCTGGTCAAAATTGATAAGAAAAGCTCATTATACTTGCCAGAACTAGCTCGTCATATAAGTGAATACACTTTATCCCTATTTGCTTCACCATCATCAATGATAACTTCACAAGATTTGTTTGCTTTATACAATCGATACTTAATCAATTCGCAAGGTTTTGGGATCGAATTAGTCTCGTCCGCAGATTTTCTACAAGCAATAAATCTATTCCCCAGCTTACAGCTACCCATTTTGCCTAAACGATACGAAAACTCAGGACTATTAGTATTAACCCATTCGAATGTTCAATCTTATCAGAACTACATTCTTGACTATTTACATGATACCTATTATCAGTATATTTATCAGAAATTGAAACTGGAAATTATGGAAGATACAAACCATGCCACCTATTTCAGAGGAAACACCATCTCGGAAATGTCGGACCATTTCCATTGGGCGTACAACATTACTATCGAAGAGATTGAAAAATGTGTCGCCCAGGGATCAATTATAATTGATCACCATATTTCCGGTACTTTCTATTTCCTTAATATCTTCAACCCTGATAATTACCAAGTAAATGAAGGGGAAATAAAGCAAAAGGTACTACAAGATATCTCGCACGAGCAACACCAGATTGAAACTACTATTGATAATTTCGATTCGCAATTAAAATTCGATGAAAACGTCGATAAAACACCAACCATACCTCTAAACCAACCCTTGATCGACCTAATTAATGATAATGAATCGGTTAGTAATTCGTACAACAGTATATAGCATTTATAGACCTTAATAATAAATTACCAATTTTGGTGAACTCTCCGGAAATCTCAAAGTCGCTCTGTACGTAAATCAATATTTCACGATTTGATGGATATGAACAAAGTCACCAGACGAACTAAAAACAACAACAATACCAATAATAACGCTAATAACATAACCATGAACAACCCAGCTTACCAACAGTATCGAAATGGGGTTAATAATGGAAATAATCAAAATACATCCCATCCTCCACCGAACCAACAATTTAATCAAGTTCTAGGAACAAACCAAACAAACTATATGCCCATGATACCACAGCCAGCGCTTATGGCATCGAATTCTATACTAACAATTGGTCCTTTCAAACATCGGAAAGATGTCACTCGAGAGTCACTATTATCAGCGTATAATATCATTGGCTACATTGCAGCTGGTACATATGGGAAGGTCTACAAAGCGAAACTAAAGAATAATAATAATGATAATGATGGAAAAGAGAAAATAAAAGATGTGTCGTTGACTTTAGGTGACAGGATGAAGATTAATACAGATAATGATATGAATGGAAAAAATGGCACTTCTGACGAAGTGCCGAATCAATATTTTGCAATCAAGAAATTCAAATCGGATAACCATCAACTGAGCAAGACCCATTATAATCATGATATCAATGGTAATGAAATCACCCATTATACTGGTATTTCGCAATCGGCCATACGAGAAATGTCCTTATGTCGAGAGATTTCGAATAAAAATATCACCAAACTCATTGATATAATCTTGGAAAACAAATCCATTTGTATGGTTTTTGAATTCTGTGAACATGACTTACTACAAATAATCCATTACCATTCGCATCCCGAAGTGAAACATATCCCTCAAGTGACAATTAAATCATTAATCTGGCAGATTTTGAATGGAGTGACATTCTTACATAAAAACTGGATATTCCATCGAGATTTGAAGCCGGCCAATATCATGGTTTCGAGTCAAGGGGTCGTCAAAATCGGGGATTTGGGGTTGGCGAGGAAATTCAATAATCCATTACAAAGTTTGTACACGGGAGATAAAGTCGTAGTGACAATCTGGTACCGAGCACCAGAATTGTTACTAGGAGCAAGACAATATGGTCCTGCGATAGATTTATGGGCTGTAGGGTGTATACTAGCAGAATTATTATCACTTCGACCCATCTTCAAAGGAGAAGAGGCAAAGATCGACTTGAATAATAAGAAATCAGTACCTTTCCAAAAGAATCAGTTCTTAAAGATTGTGGAGATCCTAGGCACCCCCAATTTGAAGAATTGGCCTTCATTAAACAAATACCCTGAATATTTAACTTTACAACAACAATTGGCTACGAATTTCCCTCCCAATTTGAATAATTGGTATAAAGCGATCGGTGGAACCAACAAACAATGTTTGGAATTGTTATATGGATTACTAGAATACGATCCACTCACCAGGTTAACTTCCGATCAAGCGCTAGTACACCCATATTTCTTAGAATTACCCAAAGTACAAGAAAATGCATTTGAAGGATTGAATATGAGTTATCCTAAACGAAGGATATATACCGATGATGTTGATATTTCATCAAACAATGTCCAACCAAACAACTTCAAACGTCATGGAATTGACGACGCTAATGTCAACTCAAATAAAAAAAGAAGGTAATGATAGAGAACATATATATATCTACTATTTGTATATAAGAGTAATGATAATGATGGCATGAATAAAATTTTGTAAAAATGTTGAAGTATAATTGTATGATTGCTGGAATATAGTGGGTTCACTGTAAAAAAAAGATTTGAAGTAGATTTAACAGCAATTCTTGTTGATTTTATTTTATTTTATTTTATTTTATTTTATTTTATTTGTATGATTGTTAGATTCAGTTTGTGTTCTGAGATTTTCAGTTTAAAGAAAATGTGTAAATAAGAATTTCCTTTATTCTAATGGAGGTTAACAAACGATACACTCGTTTGAACAGAATCTATTCAGGTCCATACTCAGATATATACCAAGCTAAAGATGATAAAGAGGAGATAGTTGCTTTGAAAGTGGTGGATCTAGATATTACTATCAAACCACATAGTATCAAACGTGAAGTTGAGATATTGAAAAAGATGGATTGTGGAAGAGTATTGGAGTACTTGAATGATTATAAGTTCAATGATGATATGATACTAGTTACCAAGTACTATCCTTATAATTTAGATCAATTGTTACAGGCAAAATATTCTAGAAAGACTACAAAGTTTAATCTAGAGGATCCATTGAATAATTCAGTTGTTTATACGAGTAAATTAGATAATAAGTCAATTGAATTGTTACTTCTAGGTTTAGCTGACGGTCTAAGGTATATTCACCTGAAAGGTATTATTCATCGGGACATTAAACCTTCGAATGTATATTTCCACGATGATGTCACTAAACCCATAATTGGTGATTTTGGGATTAGTTATGATACTAATGATCCTGGTGATGAATTACCAGATACTAAGTATACCGATATTTCTTCGGGTATGTATAAACCTCCGGAACTCTGTTTTGGCGTCACTGATTATAGTTATGAAGTGGATATCTGGAGCCTTGGGATAATAATCACCATGTTATATTCTTCCAATTTTAAATCGATTTTAAAAACCTTTGAGATTCATAACGATTTATCCTTGATAAATGCGTTGTTTACGACGTTTGGAACCCCGTATACTAAGAATGGGTCAGAGTCAGATCCATTGTTTTGGCCACGTATGAGTGATGACAAGTACCATTTTAAAGCGTTCGAGTTTACCAAGAGAGAGAGGAAGCCAATAGATCAGATATTGCCAAAATGCAATAACCAACAAGTTTGTCAGTTGTTCCAAAAAATGATGGTTTATGAGGGGACGAGGAGGATTACTGCTGAGGAGTTGTATAAGGAGTTGGTGAAAGTAACCACAGAGCTGGAGACTGGCGTTTAAAATCATAATAATCCATGTTGAACAAACTATATTTATTAATGTATCACACCCTATCTAAATTCAATAATCTAAACAAATAATAAACAAAAGATAAAGATCCACCCAATTATACCATTACTTGAATTTCATAAGAAATTTCCAGCGATTAACCAGGTAATCATTGGTTATAATTATGATCACAATTTCCAATCTCGCGTCGCAAGATTATTGAGTCAAATGCTTTGCCATCAGTTTTATCAATCAACATAATATGCAAATCATTGATAAACTTATCATCCATTCTATTACGCAAAGTGGTTTTAATATAACCAGTAGCGCTGCCCTGCAATCTTACCAATTTGGCAAATTGTCTATACCAATCCAGCCAAGACTCAATCAATTCTTCAGGAACAATGGACCCTGCGGTTCTAAATTGATAATACCGGGGTAAATCGGTATCAATACCCTTACTTGGCAAGTGCAATCTTTTGCCAGCGGTGGCAATTTCCATGGCAGCGACTTCGGGGAAACAAACCATCATTCTGTGTAAAGTTAACGTTTCAATATCATCAGTTTTGCGATCCAAAACTGTAGATATATTAGCCTTCTTCAAGATTTTCTTGAGTTTTTTAAGGGTTTTTGGGTCACTTGTGTGCCTACAAGAATTAAGATTAGTCCCTCTGACAATGACCCACAAAATGACAAAACCAATATCCTGTTTGGATAATTTGTTCAACAAGACCAGTCTCATTTTCTTGAGATCAAATGATTGTGGTTTCATGGTATCGATATTCAGTAACAACTCTTCAAGCATTTCTTCAACCATGGTCTGGTCGAAAGAAGATTGGCCGAGGAAATCGGTCAATTCTATGGGTGGAGTGGTGGTAGTACCATCGGAATCAGAAGTGGTATCTTCTTTCAAAGATTCCAATAACTCTTTCAATGACATGAAAGCTTGCTTAGCTTCATCTATCTTGACTTGAGACATGATATGGGGAAGATAAGAATTAGGGAAACCAGTTAATTTTATAATTGATTTTTGTTATCGGTTAAGGGGATAATTTAGTACAGAACAATGGTGATCGGTGCATATTATATACCACAAAATATTTATATGAAGGACCACCACCACTACCGTGGTGGTGGTATGGAACATGTTTCGCCAAAGTATTAGCCTGTAGTGTATTACTAAAGTTAAACCTTATTAGGTTGGCAAAATTTTAGGGGGGAGATTATTTTTAGCCTCCTATATACAAACTAATATATATCAATCATGGGGTTATGGTATACTAGTATTGAATAGGTATATAATACCGCTGTCAAACTAGCATATCCGAGGCGCAACCCCTACAGGATATTCTGTCAATAACCTAAAATGGAAATATGAGTGCTCGTAATAATAAATATTAGACGAGTGGTCGAAAAATTACGAGAGGAATACGACGTTCGGCTATAATAGGTAAAATATTATAGTGTATTACACTATACATATATAAATTCAAGAAATCTCAACTCAAATACCAGTAACGTAGTTTCGCTGTCACTTTGACTTCATTTGAAATCCACTTGAATTATCTGATTGATGTTAAATATCTGCTTTCCAAGTGCTAAAGCATTTTGCAACTCCTTCGGTGTTGAAATCAATTGGCAGGTAAAACATTACCTGTTTCCTGTTCAGATCCATCTATAACACGAAATATGCCTGCATCCCGATAAGTAAAAGGTCTACCATCAATGGTAAACTCGCCATTTGCATAAGCTATATCATGTCCTTCATCATCTAAGCGACTAGAGGAAACTACATTAGTTCTTGCCAAGGGCATATAAACCGCATTATTAAGCACCATTCCCAGACCGGGCATAACCACTGTGCCCATACCTTGACCTTCAGCAAGTTCACCCGTATAATTAGCAATCGATTGTTTAACCGAATTCAAAGAAGTGAAGGCAGATCTATTGTTACATATATGATGGGTAGCTGAAGTGACAAGGTAGTAGCCATCTTTGGAGACACCACCAGTAGTAACAAGTCCAACAAACCCAACCGCAGGAGTGTCAACGTTGTCTTCACGTTTGACTTGGTCTAAATCAGGCATAATGGATAATTGTAAATTAATCAGGATTTCTCGTATTATATATAGTTGAGTTAAACACCCTACATATACTCCTTGTCTCCTGCCCAGAGAACTTTCACAAGACATATTATGCACGAGAGAACATAGGAGATCACTACTAAACCTGACTAACTCTACTCTAAACTAAAGTAACCTTTGACACACTAGCAACTAGAAAGGTAACTATAGATTACACGTAGACTAAGAACCTTACAGATTAATATATAACTTTATATCTTCTATAACTAATTAACAGTGTAAATATTAACTAACAAAATCTAGGTGAAACCCCAATAATAAATGGAAGGTGGTGCCCTTGTCAGTCCACCTACAGCATTATTATTGGACTCATTAGAAAATAAAGTGGTGTGGTGTATTCTACCCCTATAGAGAGATCCCTTGATAATACTTGAAATGTCGTTCAAATGTCGCGACACGACTTTTCACAAGAACCAGCCGTGTCTACAATACAGATGATCTGCCACGGGGTATGAAATTAATAGTAAATATTTAGCAACCACGGGGTAAGAGAACCATCTATCAACCAATATTCTATTAATCTACTCTATTATCATAATTTAATTACGAAAATTGTACTTTCTGAATATGTAAATTTATTTTTATCAACTGGTTGTAACGTAAAGTTATGTTCACAATCGAGTAAATCTCTAGATCCAAAGGGTGTATATCAAAGGATGAATAAAGTAAATTCATAGTGTTTACCTCGAGGAATACCCAATTGTATAACTTTGAAGGATAACTTTCTCCAATCTACACTGTGATAATGCCGCGCGGTTAATGTAATTGGTAGATATACATTACTTGACTAGTGTAAATTTATTTGAACAGAACTAGACTCCTTGACATTATATTACTTACTACTTAACTAATTACTAATACTACTACTTCCAATACTACTATTCCTTTCCTTCTCTTCTCTTTTCTTCTTTGCTGGGGAAAACTCCGGAGAAAAAAAAATAAACTTTCCTTCTCCAGAAAAATTGCGTTGTTTTCTCCACACACATTAAATTTCTTACAACAGTCTTTAACAAGCAACAACACCTTATTAAACCATGGATGATAATATTACTATAGACCAGATCAGAAAGATCGATTTCGACTACTTGGAGAGAGAGTTTGATATGAATAAGTATTATCCTAAATCATTTCATAATGATACAGTCACCACTCCAATTTTAAGAGAATTACTAGTGGATAAACCTATTTATAAAGATGCTAATAAACATGTAAAGAAAAAGAGAAATGGTACTGGTTTAGGTACTGTTGTTAATAATGGAAATTATACTACTGCTAATGCTGTTTATGCTGGTGATGGTTCTGATATTGTCGAAGGGCTTAATGGTATTGATGCCCGAGATAATAGACTTGGAAAACGTCAGGAGAAAGAGGAGAGGAAAGAAAAAAGACAGGAGAAACATCAGGAGAGAAAGGAGTCTAGACAGGAGAAAAAACAGGAAAAACATGACAAAAGAAAGGAGAAACACGATAAACATGATGCGTATAAAGAGTCGAAAAAAGAATTGAAGCGGGAGTATAGAAAGGATAAGAGGGATTCATCCAAGAACTGGGATAATACTAATAATATTGTCACCCAGCAAATGCCTGCTTCTAAATTAACCCATTATAATGGCGTGGAAATACAAACAGATGGATCAGATGAGTTTACTTTTGATGGGGATATGGCTCCGCTGAGCTTTCCCCCTGATTATGAAGAGGCAACTAAAAAGAAAAATAAGTTGACTCGGAAAATGGAAAGGTTGAGAATGGAGGAGGAGGAGTTGGTGCCGGAGAATAGTGCCACCACTGGCAGTGCCAATGGCACTGGAAGTGGTAATGGTAATGGTGTTAGCAATGGCATTGATTTCAATAATCCGTTTAATAATCAAAAAATTAATCACCCGGTCAACAAGAACCTCCACCTTAAACAGTCACCTAAAAGAAGAAACTCTTCCATCACTAGTAAATTCTTACACTTTATCAAGAACCACGATGATGATTCAGACTCATCCAAAGAAGATTTGGAAACCCGAGATCGGTCTAATTCCTATGATCAAACAAAGAGTAATCTAACTACAAAACGCAAGTGGAAAATGTTCAAGAAGTTTGAACGCAGAGGATCAGAGAAGATTGGTATGTATAAGAGAAAGAACGGAAAAACAAGTAAAGAAAAGACGAAAGCAGTAAATTTTGATCGTATGGTTGGAAATCAGGTTTGGGTTAATATTATCTGGAGATTATTTTAAGGGGTAAAGATACCCGAAAAGAATTGAGAAGGAAAGATACGGCGATTCAAGTGAAAGTGGAAGTTACTAACCCCCTCTCTACTAACCAATCTCTACTACTAACTAATCTGGATAAATTCTAGATTTTATCATTCTAGGTAATTTATTTATTCTATGATAGGTTCAACCAGAATGGTTTGTCTGTGTTATCCTAGAACTACTCTGTTTATTTTCTTCCTTCCACTTACTTCCCTTTCACTTTCACTCCACTGTGGTCCGATATGTTCTGCGCTCCTGCATATTTCCCAGCATTGTGGGGAAGTCTCGATTCAGTTTCAACAGGGTGAAGACAAAAATAAAACAAAACAAAAAGAAGACCACAAGAAAAGGCAGAAGTTCAAGTTCATTCTATTGTCTAAGAGTATTAATATATCATTATTAATACCCAGTACCAGTGTTTTACCTCATCTTTTGTTTTAGTTTCCTTCTGATTGGTTTTTAGTCTGCTTCCTGCATATTTCCCAGATACCTGATCAAAATTTACTTGCGAGTTTTTAGCAAACAACAACCAACCAATAATTGAATGTACTAACCATGTATAAAACAGAAATCATCACCGAAAACGTTAACAACGGCCACACGGGGGAGATCCAGTCCATCCAATTCACCCAATCGCAAATGGTGGGTCATGGCTCCTTTGGTGTGGTTTTCCAAACCCAAATCTTACCCGACAATGAAATCATGGCCATGAAAAGAGTCTTGCAAGATAAAAGATATAAGAATAGAGAATTACAGATTATGAAGTTGGTCCACCACCGAAATATCACTGATTTGAGATACTATTTCTATACAAACAATGATAAACAAGAATTGTTTTTGAATTTGATTTTGGAATTCGTCCCGGAAACTTTATATAAAGCTTCCAATTATTATGTCTCCAAGAGATTATCGATGCCCGCTTTGGAAATCAAATTGTATACTTACCAAATGTTTAGAGCGTTGAATTACATTCACTCGCAAGGGATCTGTCATCGTGATATAAAACCTCAAAATCTTTTAATTAACCCTGAGACTGGTGAACTAAAATTATGTGATTTTGGTTCGGCCAAGATTTTAAACCCGGCTGAACCAAATGTCTCCTATATCTGTTCCCGTTACTATAGAGCTCCCGAATTGATTTTTGGCGCTACCAACTACACCACCAAAATTGATGTCTGGTCCGCTGGGTGTGTCATGGCCGAATTGATCTTGGGACAACCATTATTCCCTGGGGAATCGGGCATTGATCAATTGGTTGAAATTATCAAAATCTTGGGTACCCCATCCAAAGATCAAATCAAAAATATGAATCCTAATTACATGGAACATAAATTCCCCCAAATTAAACCTATTCCATTGAATAAAATTTTCAAGAAAATGTCGCAAGATACCATTAATTTCCTTGTTTTGGCGTTGCAATATTCCCCCTTGGACAGATTCAGTTGCTTGCAAGCTATGATTGACCCTTATTTTGATGAATTGAGGGATCAAGCCACGAAATTACCTAACTATCGTAAGATTTTTAGTCAACAGTTCAACAACTCGAGCCATTCCAATAATGCTAGTTACCAAATTTACGCTAACCAACCCGATTTGAAGGATTTGCCAGTATTGTTTGACTTCGATGATCGTGAATTGTCAATAGATACTCTGTTGAATGAACAGTTGGTCCCTACTTGGGCCCGCGATCAATTGACGTTGAAACAACAAATTGCCAGTTTGGACGAGTTTGTCCCCATGAAGAAGGAGGAAATGATGGTCACCTTGGATTAGGGAAATTACAAAATTGGATTTACAATTATATAATTGGAAACAATGGGATGGATTTGGTTTCAAGTTTACTGGATTTGAATTTGAATTGAATTTTGCGATATCGACATTAATCAAGGTCGATGTTTACAATTTGGTATTGCGATTTTTTTCGGTAGAAGATTGCTGTCTATTATTGAAATTCGACATCCGGGTCCTAGAATTGTTTCCCAATTCTATAATCTACTTTTCCAGCACCACTGATTGCTGTAATTGATGGTTTCTGTTACACGAAGATTCTACAGTTAATCAGATCCATTTTCTCCAATACATTTCCCCTCAAACACTTCATTGACTTTCACCAGGCTTCAAGCCTGGATTACCATCCTTTTTACAATGGTTTACATTGTCCATAATAATAGAGTAGATCAATTGGGTTTATTTATATTATTTATATATATATGATTAGAAATTAATCATCGTCATCATGTTTATGAAATTTATGATCAATGACATTATGTCAATTAAAAAAGATTATTTTTATAGTATTTATTGCATAGAAAGTTTGTTTTATAAGAATGTAGTAAGCAATAAGCGAGCGAAGCGAGATTATTGGTGGTGGGAAAGAGTATCAAATAATCGAGTGAAGCGCGATTATTCCAAGGTAAAGTATAATGATTGAATCAATCAAACGAAGCGAGATATTGTCAGTGACTAACTTTAAATTCAATGTCCTTACTAGCAGCTAGACGTGATCCACTATTTTCGAATTCTGTTTGAAAATGGGGAACGGCTGAGATGATCAGATCATGTTCAGCCTTATGACAATCCCAAGAGGAAATTGATCAATTATCATACAATATAGATTGTAGTAGCTCTAAAGAACGTCCTTGTTTATCGTGGTTTATATATTATCCTTGAATCTAATCAACTCCACTTCATTATCCGTATATCCAGAACACCAACCTTAATTATAATACCCATGGGTAATTTCAGGAAAAAGATGGTAGGAAAAGATGTGATCTAACAATTTATCAACAGTGTAGAAGCTTGTACCCCACTATTAAAAGACTATCAATGGCCAATAAAAATTGCATTCGAGTGAAACATGTACAATTCGATCATAAATCAACAAGCACGGACAATCGGATTAACCTCGTAAAAAAGCCCCAACTAAACGATCTACATTCCCAGGTACACGGCAATTCTATGCCATTGCCAAAGCCACTTACAATGCTCGTACGTCCACTACCATTTGTCATCAACGAGATCCACTTCCCAAAAGAGAAACTCCGATCGTATATTACCACATTTTGGTGAGCTAAACGGTATGTTTATACGGAGTTTGTCATCAAAAGACCAGTGGGCTATACGATAGATACAAAGTGGGCTTCCTAGACTTGGTAGAGACCTTCTTCAAGTTAACTTCTAGCTTAGATGGGTCTTCTTTTTCTCACACATGTTGATCTAAACGATATATACTTCCTTTTTATACAGAGTTTGCCATCAAATCCACTAGTGATCTATACGATATATACACAGAGTTTCACGTTCCACAGCTGTGGTTTATCCACCTCGGTTTATCAATTCCAGGTTAACTCCGTTTACCACATTTACCACATTTTATTATGTATAAGATATTTATATATATATTTCATACAGAGTTTTAAAAGACCACTACGTGGTCTATGTATATACAGATTGTCATCAAGA
Source organism: Candida sp. Y128-05E (assembly GCA_037042355.1). Taxonomy (NCBI): domain Eukaryota; kingdom Fungi; phylum Ascomycota; class Pichiomycetes; order Serinales; family Debaryomycetaceae; genus Candida; species Candida sp. Y128-05E. The sequence goes on along the minus strand of JAXQKE010000133.1, from coordinate 53,781 downwards.
CCACTTCGTGGTCTAACCTTGGTTGATCTACCTTCTTGATAACCTGGAACAGGTTATCTAGACCACTTAGTGGTCTATAACCTAGGTTTATCCACCTTCTTCAACTTAACCTGTTCCAGGTTAAGTTCCAGGTTAACTTGTTCCAGCTTCGCTGAAGGTTTCTTCTTCTTAAACAACCCCGTCACTGGCAACACTGCCACCCTTGCAAACCACGGCATCAAACTCAAAGAAAACATCAACCTCACTGGCAACAAGAACTTGACGATAACATAAGCGTACGCCCCCTCCATGATAAAATTGAACTTATCATTAAAGGTAAAATCAGTAAAATCAAAGTTTTTTAAAGAAGTATCTATAATCTTGGTCCCCTTATCTATGGCCCAGGAAGGTAAATCCAAGGGAACTGACATTTGATACTTATGTAATACATACCATACCCCTACTAACGGCACTATTGCCGTTAATTCATGCAAGATCAAAAACGCAGTTACATGACTGAAAGGAGCATTGACAAATTGTTTCGTATACGGATGTAAAAACTTGGGGATCCGTTTATGGATCTTATCAGGTGGAGACGGAGGAGTAGCCGAAGTTGAAGTAGCAACAACTCTACCAGTATCTACATTATTCCCTTTTTTTTTAAACAAATATATAGGTGTTGTATTACTAAACCCTCTAGTAAACAACCGAGTACCTAAAACCAAACGAGGGTTATTAAATCGTAACATAACTAACTGGATTCTCTTAAATTACGTTCTCTTCCTTTTGACAGATTTCCCGAAATCTCCTCACGTGTGGAGAATAAAAAACTTAAACGACGGGAACGAATATAAAAGAAGAGAAGTTTCTACAACATATTTCAGTCTTTTTTATTAGATTTTATTTATATATTAACATGTCTAACGTATATATTGTTTCTACTGCTAGAACACCAATTGGTTCTTTCCAAGGTCAACTTTCTTCTTTAACTTACTCTGATTTAGGAGCACACGCCGTTAAGGCTGCTTTGGAAAAAGTTCCTCAGATTAAGGCTGAAGATGTCGAGGAAATTGTTTTTGGAGGTGTATTACAAGCTAATGTCGGTCAAGCTCCTGCTAGACAAGTTGCTTTAAAAGCAGGTTTACCTAAAACTACTGTTGCTTCTTGTGTTAACAAAGTCTGTGCTTCTGGTATGAAGGCAATCATTATTGCTGCTCAATCTATCATGACTGGTTCTGCTGATATTGTAGTTGCCGGTGGTGCTGAATCCATGTCCAATACTCCATACTACTTGCCTGCGGCAAGAACTGGTGCTAGATATGGTGATTCCACCATGATTGATGGGGTCCAAAAAGATGGTTTATTAGATGTATACTCCGACAAATTAATGGGTGTTGCTGCCGAAAAATGTGCTGCTGATCATACTTTCTCCAGAGAAGATCAAGATAAATATGCCATTGGATCATACACCAAAGCCCAAGCTGCTCAAAAGAAGGGTAAATTCGATAATGAGATTGCCCCAGTCACTATTAAAGGTGTTAGAGGCAAACCAGATGTCGTAGTTTCTCAAGATGAAGAAGTGGGCAATTTCAATGAAGCCAGAGTTTCCACCGCCAGAACCGTGTTCCAGAAGGAAAACGGTACTGTCACTGGTCCAAACGCCTCTAAGTTAAACGACGGTGGTGCTGCTTTAATCTTAGTCTCGGAAGCCAAATTAAAAGAATTGGGTTTAACTCCTTTAGCTAAAATCTCCGGTTGGGGTGAAGCCGCCAGAGAACCTCTTGATTTCACTATTGCTCCTGCTTTGGCCATTCCAAAAGCTTTGAAATTCTCGAAAATTTCCCAAGATAAAGTCGATTTCTTCGAATTAAATGAGGCCTTTTCAGTTGTTGGGTTAGCCAATCAAAAATTATTGGATATTCCTTCCGAAAAATTGAATGTCTACGGTGGTGCCGTCGCCTTGGGCCATCCTTTAGGTTGCTCCGGTGCTAGAATCGTCATCACCTTGTTATCAGTATTACAAAACGAAAACGGGAAAATCGGTGTTGCTGGTATCTGTAACGGTGGTGGTGGTGCCTCGTCTATCATCATCGAAAGAGTGCACGACTCTAAATTATAGATGAAATAGTATTTATAGTATTTATTAAAATTGAATAAAATTAAGTAAGATAATGGTGAAGCGTAAAATCTATATTTCGGTATCTGTCTTTAATTATATCATATTATGAAATATAATATGCATATATAGATCTTTCAGCTCTACAGGCTAATGATTAAAAAGCGAATAGTTGTAGTATAAACAGTTAGACATATTGAGACTAAGTATAAGTTATCCGTATAATCTTTTTATATTAATCTCTGTATAGTTCATAATAACATGAGGTATACTCTCTGCCATTTACAAAAAAAAAATTGAGTTGTCTCGTTTAAGATATAATTCATTTACTACTGGGCTGATCTGCTAGGTCTCAAACTATTGCTAAAAGGTTCATCTGTTATTTCAAATATAATTTGTTGTGCCTATTATTTTGTAAATCGCATTGAGATTTAGAGATGATCTTCATCTACATCTTTCATGGATTCCCAATATCGATGGGATTCACAACCTCCAAATGATCTAGATATCAAATACCAATTTGAACAAGCTGCTTCGTCATTTATTATCATTGGCTTGATAGATATTCACCAAACTTTCACTCGTTTAGTTGATTTCTTACAACCTTTTGTCAAATATTATCCTTGGATCAACTCCAAACCCAAGTTTGAACTTCATAAACATGTCTTGACTAATAAAGATGGTGTTAACAAGACAATTGAGTATATATATGGTGAATTAATCAATGATGATGAATATTTTGATGAAAATTTACTAATTCAAATTATGCAAGAGTTTAGTATGAAAAATTCTTGTTTTATACATATCTGGAACTCTACAGAGTATGAGGTGCTCTTAATTCATACTTTCGAGGTGTCAGAGGATTGGTTGTTGGATAGAACCGTTTCGATGAATCGTACTTGGTTGCATAAAGGGAAAGTTATAGTACTAAATAATCACGAAGATGATAAGTTTCTCCTTCTAAAGAGAGCTATATATCAACTACAGAATCATGATTACCTGGTTAGTGAATCTATGACCTCCCGTTTGGACCGGGAAATTAAACACGATTATAATTTAGCAAATATCTATGATGTCTCTTTGAAATTGTCAGAGGCACATAGACAAATCTTGTATAACGATCCCAGTTTGATCGCAAAGATTATTAAGAACCATGATGATCATTTCATTGATCAGGATATATCTAATTGTCAGGCAGCGACGGTTTTACCTATTCATGCCGTCAGATTGGCAGAAATTTACATTCAGCTGTTGAAACATGAAAATATCCTGCCAAATGTTTTAGCATCCAAGTTGTTGACGTATGGTTTGGAGAAATTAGAAGTTGAAGATACTGATAGCCGAGATGGGGATGATCAACCTTTTTCTCGAGACTTGTTACAAAATGAATTAATCAAACTAGGACGAATGAGCCTGGCGATTCCTTCTGATTTAAAAGAATTCTTTAGTGCTTTTGATTCCGAGGGGTTGGATGATGCCAAACAAAATGCCTTGGTTGAAGAATTTTCCACCTTCATGGATAATAAAGAAAATGTGGAAAAAATACTACAAGAAACTGATATTTTGGAAGAGCTTGATAATAATGAAAGCTCGGATGAAGAAGGTGATATCAATCAGCAATTGCAAAATTTGGAAAATTCAGAATTTGCTGACTTTATAAACTATTTTATTGAGAATGGAGGTGATAAGAAACGAAAGCAATATAACAACGACAGTGATTATCAATCAGACTCTGATCTCGAAGAATTGCAGTACTTGCTGATCGATCACGATGATTATGATACATATGATAATGTTGCTGATAAGGCCGATGTTCTGGATGATGAAGACGACGATATTTCACCATATAACAATGATGAGCAGTTCCAACAGCAAATTAATGAATTTTTACAATCCAAAAAGTAGATGAAAATGTTCGATAATTATAAACAGTATATGCAAGGGCAATCAAATGCAATTCATACATCAAGTATGAAAAAAACGAGAAGTAAATAGCACCCGAAAACATTGAATTCTCGTCAGACGAAGAAGAGCTCAATGGACAACACAGGCTCCTGCTACTAATATCGGCGCACAGTAATCCCCATTGACGGACACGATCCGACCCGATATTCCTGTAAATAAAACCTCAAATCTGACAAGATAACCTCAGTAGATACGGATGTAGAAGAGAGAACAATGCATTCCGAGGAATTGGAAAGACTTGAATCTCTTAAAAAAGAGTGATTTTAACACCAATAAGTGCAATTCCAGCCATAGTAAGGCTCCTTTACAATCAATAGGAAAATCAGATCCATCGAGACAATTTGAAAAGTGTAGACGTTCTAATAATTATGCCAAAGATTTTGTTTTGCAGATTGATAGCTCCCAACTACGCAACTGGTACTTGCTTTGTAAGTTTGACATAGTCAGCGTTTTGCAATTAAGCAACTAGTGGCAAGATGAAGATGAATATATTACTTTGCGGTTTATTGTACCCGTTGCTTCGCAACTATGGTATTTCAAATCCACGCTCGCCTAACTCCCTCACAGTCCAGATCCAACTTCTGGCAGCATAATCCATATCATTAGCCACCTTAGTTGGCTCTGCCAATTCACCCTTGGCAAAGTACTTACCCGAATATTTCTTCAACGTCAAGTTCGGATCCAAGCAGCATTTAACCACGGCAGTAGCTCCTTCCTCGGGCGTAATACCAAAAAAATAACCAAATATCTGAAACCAGATCCAAAAGACAATACCGATAATGGGTAGTCTCGTCCAGTAGGTGAAGAGATTAGCATTCATGACCAATCCAGGATGGACCGACATTGATATGATCTGCGGGTTTCGCAATGCCAACATTTTCGTAAAGTGGATCCCTGCCGTCTTGGCTTTGGCGTATCTTAACCAAGTAAAGATAGAATCAGGCAAGTAATTTAGCTTTGTATCCATAGGAAAATATCTAGGAGCAAATTTATGCCCCAAAGACGAAAGGTATATAATCCTCGGAGGATTAACCACAGTCGCAGCCTGTTCCAAGGTCGGCAAAAGTAAAGTAGTTAATAAAAACGGCGAGATGTAATTTGTTTGCAATTGGATTTCAAACTTATCTTTAGTTAGTTCGTAAGGCAATCCCATAACCCCAGCATTATTAATTAAAATATGTAATTCCAGTTCCCTAGCTTTAAATTGCACCACTGCTGATTGCACCGAATTCAAGTTGACTAAATCAATTTCCAAGAAATGTAATTCTCCTGTAAACCGCTGCTTCAAGTCCTGTTCCAGGTACTCCAGTCTAATCTCCCCCGCCATTTCATTCAACTCAATAATCAGTTTCACAACTCGAGATTTCGATCTCCCAGCAATGTAGACAATGTATCCATGGAGATATAAATGTAGAACAGTGTAGTAACCCACACCAGAGTTGCCTCCAGTGATCAACGCTACTCTCCTGTCCTTAGCTGGGTCTAAGTATGGTAGTGTGTCTATGCTGTTCATACTTTACTTATACTAAGCTAAAGTACATCTATCGATATCAACTTTTTTTTTGACATTGTCTGATGCGATGCAATGAACGATACTGATTTGTTTGTCTATTTTACTATACAACCAGAGAAGGACACGTATTCATACTCTATATATATCTATTTATACGTATTTCAGAATAATTTTGAAAATTTCTTCTGGAGTTTTATCAGTAGTATCAATGGAAAGACAATCTCCGCCATTATCAATTAATTCTGGACCTTGTGGAATTTCCATAATATCATATTGGGACTTGACCATATCTGATTTCATATAGTGACCCTTTCTGTTACCTACACGTTTCAACAACTCTTCAAAAGTAGAATACAAAAAGACAAATTTGAAATTAAGCTTGTCGGAATTATGGGCCGAGTCTTTGATATATTGACGATACGATTTCTTCAACATTGAACAAGAGACAATGGCAGTTTGAGCTTGGTTTTCAGTGTCAAGACAAGCGTCGCTTGTCTTTTCACTTAAAATCTTCAACCACCCCCAACGATCGTCGTCGTTTAAGGCAAACCCTTTCGACATTTTGTCAATGTTTTCCTGAGGGTGAAGTTCATCACCTTCTAAATAAGGACATTTCAATTGACCACTGATCAACTCAGCAATGGTAGTCTTCCCAGTTCCTGCTGGTCCTCCAACAACTATAAATGTGCCTGACATAACGGTATGAAGTTTTATATTTGTTGGGTGTTTGCATTCATTATATACTCCGAAACTGGAGGTCCCCCACGCGAGACCCCCACAAAAAATTACGCAATTTTACCTTCCGACAATTACCATATATACATCTATTTACATCTATTCTCTATTTACATTATAGTCTATTTCCTCAATTTGTTGATCCGTCTCAAGTTGTTCAATTCCTGGGTGATTCTCTTTTCAATTAACGATTTCATGTCGAAGGCACTTTCCTTGTCAATGAACAATGTCGGCCATCTTTGGCTTAGCCAAAGAAACAAAAGGACAATCCTGTGCATATCTTCCAATTCTTGTAGCTTTTCTATTGTCTGGTCGGCAGATGCAATCAGACTCGGAGAACTCGAAACAAGCTCGGGTTTGATGAAATCGAAATCAAATATATTCTTCGAAGTACAATCAGTAACATTTTTAAATAATCTGAATGCCCTCTCTTCGACTACTGGAGACATGGTCAAATTCACAGGGGCCAAACTTAGTGCCAATTGATCGTCGATCGTGGTTCGGCGGTACAAGTTATCCTTCATAAACACCTTCAAAATACTTGCCCTGGCGTCTAATTCGTTAATTTCATAAAATGATAAGTTTGATCGGGTGATGTCTTTGGCAAACTGAATCAACACTTTATAAAACGATACCTTAGCATCGAATTTGGTGATGTATTGTTTCCACACCAAATTGGTCGGCCAGATCACAGCTTTTTCAATATCGATAATCGGTTGCTTCATCATTTTGGTGACATGGACCAAGTCTCTGCTTGAAAATGTTGTGACAAACCCCTCCGATTCACCGTGTTCCTTGTTATACCTCCCGGCTCTACCACCAATCTGCTTAACTTGTGATGACGTCAATAATTGTTTCCTTTTACCATCAAACTTTAACACTGTTTCAAAGACCACTCGATTGATACTAAGATTCAAACCCATCCCAACCGCGTCACTGGCAACTAAGATATCATACTCGCCATTGTTGAACCCATTGGCCTGTTCCGATCGGATTTCAGGGGGCAATGCCCCGTAAATCACCGCGACCTTGTGTTTGGTTTCTTGCTCGATTTGACATTTCATTTGAATGATTCTCTTTTTGGAGAATGTAATGACACAATCGCCCTTCTTCAATTGCCTGATATTCTTCACAGGCTTTTTCTGGACCGTCAATTTCCCCAATCTCTTAAAATGCTTGATTTCTAATTCATCTCCGGTGATGGCACAGATTTTCTCGACAATTGATATGGCACTGGCTTCTCCGCAGAGATGGACTTCTTTCGCTTGTACTCCCAACAACGCATACGACCACGCGTTGCCTCGCAGGGTATCGGCAATCATTTGGATTTCATCTATAATACAAAGATCGAATTTCTTCGACATGGGGATCATTTCAATGGTCCCCGAAGAAATTTCACTGATTTTACCAAACTCATCAATTGAAGGTATGACTTCTTCACCGGTGACCAAATTGCACCTAACACCTTCTTTATTGAACCGTTCGTAAATCTCCCTCGCGAGCAATCGCAAAGGACCAGCATAGTATCCCGACTTGGCTTTAGCCAATTTTTTCAAAGAATTGTAAGTCTTCCCAGAATTGGTGGGCCCAACATGCATGATGATTTTCCGTTTCATTTTCCTGGCTTCAGGGAACCATTCGGCAGGATTGGAGAAGTCCAACGTTGCATCTTTCGATTTGACGGTTTCGACTTTGTATTGTAAATATTCTCGATAAAACAACTTTGTCAATATGGAAGTTAGCAATTCGGAAGATGTGGATAAGTTGTAAAATTGTCTGAGGTCAGCTGGAGCATTACCATTATTTATCAGGTGAATCAATGCCAGGACATTATTCAATTTGGGATTAATATAGTCAACTAACGTTAGGGAACTTGTATCAATATCTTTCTTAGTGTCTAGTTCATCGTACACATTCGTCTTGAACCTTTGCAACAAGAAATCAAGCATATTAGCGTCTACTTCATTCAATACTGAAAATGGCGATTCTACTGATTTAGTAGTAAGTTTTTCCACCAAACCTTTAAAAGAAACGTCTGAAATACTCTTTAATTTGTTTACTAAATCCTCATTCATCACTAAATCCTGTCCTCCATTTCTTAATATACTTCCTTGTAAATCATTCGATATAGAAGTCTTCACTATACTCTGACTAAACCTCATAGAAACTCCAAAACTTCGCACATACCCCAGCAATCTACCACCCAGCCTAGCTCCACCTATACATCTTAACCTAGATAGCACCATACACCTTCTGTAGCAACTTTCTTTAATAATAGTTAAGGCCATCTGAAACGGAACGATGAGCCGCACTCGTTTTTTTAAGGTTGGAACCAAGACGATTTCAAATTAAACCAGCGATAGAAGAAAAGGGCTTCAGGTAGCAGTATAAGAGAGATATACGAGTCCTAATTGATACAGGTTGCTATTGGTTTATTATATTAGAACGTAGTGCTAAATTTATTGGGATATTTTTGATTTTAACTGGTTAAAATAGGATATTATTGAATAAGTTTAGACAGATTACAACTACAACCACAGGAAATTATAGATTGGACAATTGATACTGATTCATGGAATAATACAATTATAGATCACGATACATGAATGGTTCCACGCGAGTTGTCAACGAACAAAACAAACAAGCGCAGTTAGCGGAGCAATTCAATGAATTCTACTTGCAATTGACGTCATCTACAGTAGATCAAATTGGAAGTTATCGAATCGAGAAGGAGATTGGAGAGGGTGCTTTTGGTAAAGTATACTTAGCTACACATATTATATTGAACTTGAAAGTGGTGTTGAAATGTGGTTTGATTGATGATCCTAATATAGTGAGGGAAATCTATTATCATAAGCAGCTAAAAAATAAGAATATTGTCAACTTGTATGAAGTTATCAAGACGGAAAAATTCATCTGGTTGGCCTTGGAATATTGTTCTGGTGGGGAGTTGTTCTATTATATATATGAGAGAAAAAGATTGGCGTTGAAAGAATGTCGGAGTCTATTTATCCAAATAGTGTTAGCGGTGAGGTATGTCCACTCGCTAAATTTAAGTCATCGAGACTTGAAATTGGAGAATATATTACTAGCTGATTCGAAAAAGTCATTGGTCAAATTAAGTGACTTTGGGTTTGTCCGAGAGTACAATCCACAAACTAGGAGGTTCTTGTCAACTGTATGTGGTACTAATGTTTATATGGCCCCTGAATTGTTGAAGAATGAAAAATATTCTGGGTTTGCTATTGACATTTGGTCGTTGGGAGTTATCTTATACACTATGGTGTATGGTGAAATGCCCTTTGACGAAGATGACGATTTGAAAACTAAGTACAAGATACTCAATGACGAACCACGATATCCCGAAATCATCCCTCCAGATCTTATTGCCTTAATTAAGAAAATGTTATCTAAAGATCCCCAGCAACGACCAAACTTAAATGAAATTTTGAATTCAAACTTTTTGATTGACTTATACACAAAATACTTGAAGAAACAGAAAACTCCCTGTGATGCAGAATCCATAATATCTATACATCAACATTATAATCAAAACCAGCACCCATTCACCACAAAATTAGAACGAGAATTATTACACCGCTTGCAAAAACTAAATGTCAATATGGAACAGTTGGAATACGGTATTTACAAGAACGAAATGAACCCGCTCACGGCATTCTATGAATTGTTATTGACAGAAGAGTTCAACAAGAAGAAGAAGAAATATAATAAAGAGAAACAACGGAAATACTACGAAGCGAAAAAATCGTTGATTCGATCGGGCAAAAGGGTCAAAAGTGTGCTATCGCTATCCGACCAAAGTTCTTCTTACAGTTCCCACCCTATTGAGAAAATAACCTCGACATTAAGTTTGACATCTTTGAGAAATAATAGTGCTTCGCGATACAATGATTCGAGAAGATCTTCGTTCCAAGATAAACGTAATAGTCTCATACTGAATCAATTGGCTTCTACCGCAGAAGCTCCAGCATCACCTAGAGGAAGACACGGCTTACCGCAACAATTGGAAGAAGAAGAAAATGGTGAGGCACAGTCATCACTAACTTTAGCTGAATTGAATTCAACCCAACCACCTCCACGAATAGTAGCATTTGATCCTACGGATGCTATTAGTGTACGAAAATCATCAATATCAGGACAAGCTTCGACATTAAGTGACGGCAAAAAATCTAAAGATAATAAACTATTATCAAAACTACAATTTTGGAAAAAGTCTAAAAGGAGCAATGAAAACATTGATTTGGATAATTCTTCCACGTTACGAGATCATGACCTGACATTCAGCTTACGTCAAAGTGTTGAGAGTCCAATGGATTCAAATATACTAAGAAGTTCAGAAATGCCCGATTCAATATCACCATTCACACCGGTGAATAATAACAAACGCAGTGCAACTAATGTTTTCCCTGAAGATAGTAAACTGGAAGAATTTAGTCCTAATAATACTTTACAAAATCCGCTTCTTTTGAATACGACCAGACCTAAAGACTCGTTGACAACCAAGGGCACTAAAACAAGACCAACTTCCATGATATCACAATTCAGTCAGTTCAGTCAAATGAGTAACATGAGCCATATGTCTACCATGGCCTCTGGTTCCGAGTTCCTTGACGAGTCCGATATAATGGATGAAGATTACGATTTTGAAGAAGAAGGGATATACGAATCTAGCATTGATAATTCTCATGAACAAGTGAAACCAACAGTGGCGCCAGTGACACCATCATCTGGTGGGAGTACTTCAAGAACTCCCACGAAGAAGAGACCAAAGTATACTCGAAACCAATCGTCAGATTTGTCAATCGCGTCAGTATCCACAGCTACAACTACAAATCGTTTGAAGAAAAATCAATTATCACAACTATCGAGCAATTCATCAGAAGATTCCAGATCATCTACGCCGTTGATACTTGAAACATTCAACCGGGAAAACATCGAAAAGAATTTACAAAGGCCGTCATCGCCAGATTTACCTACGAGCAAACAATGGAACAACTCGATGTTTTCCAACCAATTAAATGCACCAGTACCGCAATATCCTAACGCTACATTTACCACCGTTACCCCTAATCAGATGTTGCGATCAAACTCACCTCCAGTCAAGCCATTTAATCGATTGAATTTCAAATTGAAGCGCCATGGTGGAAATGATAAAAAGTCGAAACAATCCACTAATATTAATCCGAATCAAGAGGATAAATGGAGTCCCAACTTACCCAAGGCAACCACCTACCAGCCTGTCATCACCGAAGAAGACGAATTAACGCCATAATGAGTTTTGTATAGACTATTACTTTGATACATGCGACTACTTAAAATTACGATTTTTTTTACTAATGAAACCAGAAAAATCACGGGTTTCTACCCAACTGACTCTCTTTGTGACTACTATACTCTCCTAGATTCTTTCTTTAACTTCAATCAGTTTCAATTCATCTTTATATATTTTGTCTTATCTGCAGTACGAAATGAACTGCTTGTAAAATCAGTGAAAAATTTTATTGTAGGGCAGTAACAGAAACAAAAGCATACCAAATAACTAGGATGGCGTCTGTTATAGTGGTTGATAATGAGTTGAAGGACTCTATTATTGAATATGGACAGATCATTGACGGAATTAACCAAAATGATACCTTGTCAACTGCATTAGGTGAATATATCTCTAAAGATTCATCGAATATAACCAATAAATTACAATTAATCAACAAATTATATGAAGTCACTACCAGTGAAACTTTGAAACAATTATCTGATAAAGAATTCGAAGCTACTTTCAATTTATTAATCCATATTTTACTTAATATTTCCGATTCCAAAGTTGTTTTAGATGATACTAACTCGCAATTGTACAAAACTTTGATTGAATGCAATCCTACTAAACAACCTAGTTTGAGAGATAGAAGATCTTTGAAATCGACCACGGTATTATCAGTTTTCAACACCATTTTCAACTTATTACCTGAAAACTCAGCAACCAGAATTTACATTTTATCACAAATCTTGACCATTATAGAAGTATCTAGCTTTGATTTCAAATTAATCGAAGAAAATTTGGGTTCCAACTTGATTTCCTGGTTAATCAAAGCTAACGCCAAACCTCAAGAAATCTCATCGATTTTCTGGAGATTCATTCTGTTGAATAAAAAAATCAACCAAAAATCATTGAATTATATAAATCAATACACTAAACAATTCGAATTGGATTTGTCAGAATTGCACAATTTCATCAAGTTTGCCTTATCATCAGAAGTTGTTGATATTTCCTTCTTAATTAATAATAACGTTGCCAAGGCCATAAAGGAAAACTCCAGTGATAAATTAACTAACCTTTTCAACAAATACGTTCATGGTGAATTAATAACAATCAACGATGAAATCGACGCCGATTTAAAACAATTTGTCGAATCAAAATCAAAAATATTGAACTTGGCTAAATTCTTCAGTGACAACATAGATACTTTAACTTTTGACTTCAAAGATATCCCAACTTACAAAGCCAATCCCCAAGAATTCGAATTATTGGTCATCGAGGCTATTAAAGCCGGTGTTATTGAAGGTAAAGTTAACCAATTAGAACAAAAATTCTACTTAACTAGAGTTAACAGATTTGTTTTAGCTGGTGAAGATAACTCCCAAGAATGGAATAACGTTAAACAAGTATTATTAGCTTGGAAAAACTCATTGAATAATATCGAAGATATCGTCAACACTGCCAGAGAAAGTATTGTGAATGCTCCAATTAAAGACAGTGAATATGACGAAGAAAACGATGAAAATGTTTAATATGTATATTAATAGAGACATAGATCTTTTGGTAAATTAATTATTGTTTTGTAACTCTCTATAATTATATTCCTATTTGTCGAGGACAACCAAGACCCCACCAACTAAGTGTAATGAACCAACTACAAACACGTTAAGCTCGGCATCATCACTGAGACTTTTGATAAAGTTGATCGAGGTTTCGATATCATGAAACAAGTGTTTTCTTGATTTTTCTGATTTTGCTAGTTCCAAGTCGGACCAAGTTTGGGCTAATTTCTTTTGAATCGACAATTTCTCAATATGATCTTTTGAGTTGTTCATCGACACCAAATCAGGGGAATAATCACCCGAAGACCAAGTGACATTGGTTGTAAACACGACGTGATCGAATTTAACTTCGGGGGATAAGATCTGGTACAAGTTGGTTAACAATTCATCGGAATTTTCCCTGGATTGTTGATTGAATAATAATACATTAACTCGTTTCTTGTCCACGGTTTGTTTGAACCAATTCGAGGCCACCTTGATTGATTCTATGGTATGGGCACCATCAAGGTACCAATTGACTTGGGGATCATCGGAAATCAATTGGCATCGTCCTGGCCAGTTAACATGTTGTAATCCGTTTAAGAATTGCTGGGGTAAACTGTCGTCTAACGAACCGTCATCATTGAAAGTGGGTAAACTTTGAGGGGGGGCACCCAATTTTTTCAAATGTAAAGTTGCAATCTTGATAGCTAACGAAGCATTTTGGTATTGGAAATCACCCATTAAACCTAATTTGACGGATTTAGGTAACAAGTCGTTATTGACCATTGTTAACGACGATACGCCAAGTTCCTTGGCTCTTTCTGCAATCAAGTTGTTTGCTTGGGGATAATCGACCTGAATAGACGCTACGGCGTCACAATTGGGTTTAAAGATACCTGTCTTATTCCAAGTGATCGATTCAATATTGTCGCCCAACATGAAAGTATGGTCGATCCCCAACGCCGTTATACCAGCAACAGTAGGTTTATCGATAATATTGGTTGAATCGTAAGTTCCACCCACACCCACTTCGTAAATGGCAGTATCCACACCTTCTCTCATGAAAACATGGAAAGATAAGATGGTCAAGAATTTGAAATACATGGGTAATTTTGCTGGTTCTTGATTATCGGTTCCTTCCTTTTCATTGGCTTCAGATAATTTATCCCAGACTTCGAAGAAATATTTCGTAAACACCGGTTCTTTGATTGAATCACCATTGATTCTGATTCTTTCTCGTACGGTCTTTAAGTGTGGAGAGGTAAACAAACCAATTTTATTAATTAAATTAGAATTATCATTTTTTTTCAAATAATTTAACAAGATAGACTCAGTGAAAGCAGAGGTAGAACCCTTACCTTTAGTTCCAGTTATATGGATCAAGTTTAACTTATTGAAATCTTTAGGTTTGTAATTCAATTTCTTGATACAGTCGTAAACTTCATTAATCAGAGCATCTTTAGGTAAAGAATTGTTCAATTTTTTCAACTCAATCGAATTGTAGTTGGATTGTAAGCTGTTTAAAGCGTTGATAGCATCCTTATATGTTCGTTTAGACATGGTATAGCTTTCCCTTTAAATTTCACCAGATTCAACCAGAGTAAATTTTCCAATTGGACCCCATGAAAAATAAATTTCTATGGAAATTACAAAAAAATATTACAAATTGTTAAAAATGAAGGTAATTTAAAGAGAAAATGAGGATTTGGAGGATACTAAAGGATTATATAGTTCAACTAGTATATTACTAGTGGAAAACAAATTCAATTTTGGGTAATATTCACAAGATTAACTTTAAATTGACAAACAAATGGGGCTTAACTAATAGCAGTGTGAAATTATCTTTTGAATATTGAAAACCAACAAATATAGTATAATAATCTGATATTTATAAACAGAAACAATTGCAAAATTAACAAAACTAATTGGTTTTACATAATAGTTTTGCTTGTATATACATGGGCATAGGTATAGCAATTAACTGTGTTATTTACAATTGCAGAAATAAAACAATTGGTTTGCAATAGATACCATCAAGTTATTTGATTAATTTTTATTTTCTTGTGGTTTATTTTGTCTACTTGTTTGATACTTTCTACCAATCAAATGAAGTAAAATATCCCCATTACTGGATAATATATAGGAAATAAAAAGTAAACTTCGCCAACAAAATTACCGGAAAAAGTTGCTGATTTACAACTACCTCCATTAAACTCGCTCTCCAATACCAATCAACTCACTTCCCTCTCCTGAACCCATCTCTAGCTTCTAATTTACCCAGTTAAATAAAAATGGTTGCAAAAAAATCGACGATATTAACCGGAAGTTGTCGGAATATCCCTTTTAGTATTAATCCTGTATATTATTCCCTCGGAATTGGCTAAGTAAAAATCTCATCAGAATGAGTCAGATTTCATTATATACAAACGTACTTGATTCTCTTGGGTTAAGTAAAATTGGAGTATTTGAAGCTAGTTTTTGTTAATACATACCTTGGTAAAGTGTTGCACATTATAAAGATACCTTTTCTACTTTTTTAAATTTTGTTTCCCGGTGTATTTTGGCTATAATGTACTTTTCCCAATATTAATCTTCAACGGAAGACAAGAATTGGATTAAAGATCTAACAGTGTATTAGATTTTAAGAGAGAAACATATATATATATAACGAGAACAATAGAGATAAATCATCAATGGTTGTCAATTCTGAAAATACTTATTCAGACAGAACTGCTACTAATATTGAAATAACTACTACTACTAGTGAAACCAAACCAAACTCTTATGATTTGAATATGAATGTAATCACTTCATCTTTGGATATCACTTCGGAATCTCCAGACTTATTGGACGATATCCCGTTACTAGTCTCGGACCATGAGGTCTCCGATGACGATACTGGCTCAAACTGGTCTTATAATAAAACAGGCAAGAAATTGTTCACTCCGACAATTTCTCCCTATATTAATCGTGATGATGGTAATGAAACTGGCAATGTTCTGGGCAATTTCATTGCCCAAGAATCTCAAACCGAGCAACCTGAAATCAGTCAAAGCGTTGGTCTGGAAAACCACACCAACGCTTCAACTCGTCAACAATTAATGATGTTGCTTGTCAAGTATATTGCAACTAAAATTAATAATTCTTTCCCACCAGAAACTATCAAGAAGGAATTGCTGTTGGACAAATATCTTTTGATTTTGATTTCACGCTTGAAACTCTCCTTGACCATGTTCTTGAAAAGCATGATTTATCTTTTTCGATACATGGATATCATTTACCTTCTTAGGTATTTAAACCAATCGAATAATTTCGCCCATCATAATTCTATGGACTTTGAGTTGAAAAAATTGATTATCGGTTGCTGCAAACTAGTCATTCTTCAAGAACGTAAGATTATTGCCGTCAAAAATTCCAAAATTGACCATCATAAATTAATTGATCATTTTAACTATGATTGGCATAAAATTACCGGATTGTCCAATCAGGAAATTAATAAAATTGTCCAAACTATAATCACAAGAATGAATGGTAAGTTGTTAATCCGTAATATTGAATTGATCAAATTGAAAACGGAAATGTTTAGATTTGTTAAAATGATTCAATAATTCAAATTGGTATTGTGTATTATAGGATAAACCATCTACAATTTGGGTAGTGGTGTGTATGTTTTAGTGTATAGGTTATTATTATTGTTTTATTAACTTGGTAAATTCGTAACAAGTAGATTCCTACAAAATAACTTTTCTATCATATATATTCTAATAGTCTTTTCTAACTTTATGAACGAAAAACATAGATTTGACGCTGATCCAAAAGGGGATGGATGACACCATCTTCTTTGCCTAGGTTTGCAAACTCCATCGTCGTATAATACTGTTCAAAACTGAATGGATATGCGCTAACTGAACGGAGCTGCGTAGAATTTAGTGGGAATTTGAAACAAATTGGTGTGCGCATGGAACTCTTACTTTTGAAGATTTCTAATTCATCCGATAAAGATAGTGGAGTCTCCTCTGTTAGAAGATTAGCATACAATTTCAATATTTTAATCTTGAGATCTTTCAAATATGGAAAACGTGTGGGACTAATATAAGTTTTCTCGGGAAGCTGAATTGTCAACTCATACAATGAATCTGGTACTTTCAAAACTGGATACTCACTACAAATTCTCCATTTCCAATTTTTTGTTTTAGGATCTCCCAATTCAATTTTGCATGCTTTCAAATTTGGCGGTAATATCAACTCTGGTACGTTGGATTCCTTAGTCTTGAGCGCGTAGTCCGGTGATTGAATATAAAGTGTTTCTAATGACTTCAAGTTTTTAATATATATATCTTCAACTCTTGGTGTTCTGATTTTGAAATGTTTTAGATTTTTAAGAAAATCGATATTCTCCATCACAACACCTTCGTCGACATTGTTGGTAACAAGTGGAGATGATTTAATACCATTGTCACTCAAGTCCAAGTAGACAAGTCTTTCGTTTCTGGAGAGATCGGGATAATATCTCAACTCATTGCCTGATAAATCTAAATAAATTGTTGAAGCTGGGATATTTGGTGGATGGAAAAATCCTAAATTAGACAAGGTTAACTTTTTTATTCTCGGTGGTATATCAAGCCACCCACCATTTACTTTCCTTGGAATGTTTAGATAATTAACTTCGAGCTCTTCCAACCCACGAGGAAATTCGGTATTGATCAATCGAGTGGCCTCACTTGGACCAACCAGGAGACCATGAATGGTCAATTTCTTCAACTTAGTGGAAGCGTCATAGAGCTTTATATCTGGGCAAGAGGGTTTCTTTGCATCTGGATATGATTCGAATACGCCAAGGTCACCTTCTACATCCTCATCATAACATATTTTGCTGGGGATATAGATTATATCCTTGTGTAAACTTTTAACAATTTTATCATTGAGAACCCCCATGGAAACATCATCGACATTGCTTCCTTCAAGTATGCTTGTATCAAAAAAACCATTTGTTTTGAATTGTTTAAGGTGGGAAAATTTCCGAACGTGTTGTAAAATTGGCGAAAGATACTCTATATCACCATAGTATCTTTCCACGATTGACAAATTCAAATATTGTAATGTTTCACGATTCGCCATAACCAAAGCAGCCATGGCATCTTTCGAACCATTTACCGGGATTGATAAGCTTGTTATCCCCGTGGGAACATGAGACTCATCTGCTTGCAAAAAATCATAGGGAATATTATTGTCAAGAGTGATAATCAATTCATCAAGATGTAAATCTTGTTGGATTGTGTGCTTTCGCATCTGGTGGAAATGTAAATGTAATTTCTTCAAATTAGATAAATTTGATAATTGTAAATCATGATTCAAATCATCAGGATAGGTTTTCAATAATTCAATAACTTTAGAATTCCATTTTGAATCTTTTGCAAACACAAATTCATTAGCTTGACAATTTGTCAAGGTGATTGAATTGATATTATTATAATACTTATCATTCAAGATAGATTTATAATTCTCTTCAGATAAATTATCATTAAAATCAAATTTCAAATCCAACAACAAGTCTAAATTATCCAACAATTGAACAATCTGATAGATATGCAGAGAATAATCAATATCCTTAAACCATTTATGACGATTAAGCACAAACTTGGCTTCACCCTGTTCATAGGTATTAATGGTAATCGGAAAACTTTTTAAGTGATTAAGGATGGGAGCATATTCTTTACTTTCAGTTAATGTATTCAAAAACGAAATCTTTGCTTTTGTATTCAATTCATTATAAATTAAATCGAAACAATCATAATTTAATATATGTAATGGCATTCTTTTAAATCGTAATAATCACAAATAGCCAGGAAAAGGCTTCGTAAGAATGGTTCCTATGTCTTAGTACGCGTCAAGATGGTATTGACCCCTCGATCGTCTAATTCCAATGGTTTAAACCAAGCTCAAGTACTTACACGCCTAAGGAAGTTCATTGGCCCCGTAATAGAAATTTATACCGAGTCACGTGAAGAAGACTATACTCTTTCTATAAGGAAGAAATAAGGATAATACAGGACAAAGCCAATAGCAGATCGATTGCTTTAGCAGAAATGTTGTCCCTGGTACTCTATATAAATTGTTTTATTCATATTGAAAATATTAAGGGGCAGGTTAATTTTATATTTGCCCAAGTTCGATTCTGGGGGTGGTCAAAATTTCATTTCTGAGTAAAATGGTAAGCTCTAGTCCCAGGTAGCTTCTAATGACACAGAGTTGTCACTTTGATTGTTATTGGTTGCAATCAATGTTGGAAATCTTGTTAATTTTTACTATAATGTGAAAAATACGGCTAAAATAACAAAAATCAGATTTTTATATATTACCACATTTCTTCAACTTGAAATCGATTTTGAAAATCATACAAACATACTGCACGATTAAGTTTGAAACAATCGAAATATGCTGGTTAATTTTAAAACTCGTTATAAATTGTATAGATCAAATACACACCTTCGAGAAGAAAAAAAAAATAAAAAAAACATTATCAATAAAAAGGGCTTATAACATATAGGTGTTTTTTCCATTAAGGTTCCCCTAAAAAAATGAACGAGTCATGGTTACAAGAATGGTTAGTAGAAAATTCATTATAATTATAAACTTAAGAAAAAACAAAATGAAAAACTATTATAAATGAATAAAATGAAAGGATTAGTATTTTGCTCGTTACAAAGTGGTTACTAGTGTCATAATTAACCGCTAGAAAAAATTTCAGTATTTTTCCGGTCGGAGTTTCAGTAGTGTTCCGCTTCCCGGTTAAATAGAGATACCACGGCTACTTTTGAAGTTGATGTCCTATTACCTGTAAGTTGCAAATTTTTGTAGCGGATTTTCCTAATTGAGTATCTCCGAAACAAGAGGTTAACTCCGATACAAAAAATAACAGAATTAATCTAGTTGCATTCTTCTAAGTTTAGAACAGTAACACCATTCGATTCTAGTTAAGTTGGCTCCAGCAAGGAAAAGTCTTCTTCGGTGGTTCGTTGATAGTGGTTCATAATTGCCCCTCCTAACAATTCGGTGCAAGATTTCATTATCGTTCTTTAATTGAGAGGCTCTTGCATTATGTATGCGTGCATCTTCAATTTATGGGTGCAAGATTTCATTGTCCTCGTTTAACATGCATCTTCAATTTTCGGATGCAAAATCTCTTTATCTTCGTTTAACTTATGGGCGCAATATATGTATATAAATAGAGCTGAAATAATGGAAATTATTATTACAATATAGACAATATGGAACATACTTCACTAGAACTAGCAGAAGACGTTGCTAAACCACAGAAAAGGTTGTTTAGTTTCTTGCTTAGAAACAAAAATATTCCAATCCCAAATGAAGACGAAAGGAAACCATTTCCTTATAATGATGCTAATATCTTTTCAAAATTATACTTTTTTTGGTTGATGCCTTTGATGAAGGTGGGGTACAGAAGGACTTTAACTACCAAAGACTTGCATACTTTAACTGATAATTTGAAACTGGAAACATTATTGAATCAATATTTAAAGGTATATCAGCAAAAAAAATTATATTATCAAGAAAAATTTGTCGAGCAAAAGACATTAGCCAGGAATGAAACTAAGGAGACTTCTAGTCAATCATTTCAACAAGATTTAGTCGGTTTCAAACTAACCAAATTCAATATGTTTTGGATTTTACTCATTACTTTCAAATCTCGATTATTTTGGATCCAATTGCTTGCTTGTATGGCTTTGACAGGAGCTTCACTAGTACCATTGTTAACTAAAGAAATTATCAAGATTGTTCAAGTGGAAGCAATGGGTTTAACCGGTTCTGTGGGTAGAGGTATTGGATTCTCATTGGGAATGGTGGTACTATCTCTTATTTGTTCGTTGTCGCTAAACCATTTCTTTTTCCGGGGTACCTACCTTGGTATTCAAGTGAAGTCAATTTTAATGACCCAAATGTTGCAGAAATCATTCAAATTGAATCCCGAATCAAAACATAAATTTCCTCCCGCCAAAATAACGTCGATGATGTCTACAGATTTGAATAGAATCGAAATGGCAGTTTACCTACAACCTATAATGCTCGCAGTCATCGCTCCCATTATCATTTCAATTGTAATTTTGGTTATCAATATTGGGGTTTCCGCTGTAATTGGTATTGTGGTGTTTTTCTTGGTGTTGGGTTTATTAGGGTTTGCCGTGAAGGAAATGTTTGCCCAACGGAAAATCGTGGCTGTTTTAACTGATAATAGAGTGAATATTATCAAAGAAATTATCAATAACATTCGTACCATCAAATTTTATTCTTGGAAATCTCCTTATTTAGCGAATATGATTACGGCAAGATCGAAAGAAGTAAGTATCATTATGAAAATGCAAAGAATTCGTAATGTCGTCAGTGCAGTTGCGTTATCTTTAACTGGGATTGTTTCCATGATTTCATTCTTGGTTTTATATGGTTTGGAAGGTTCTACGAGATCTCCAGCATCTATTTTCTCATCCATCTCGTCTTTCGAAATCTTGTCTACTTTCATGACATTTATTCCCATGTGTTTAGCAACTACCGCTGATTTATTGCAAGGATTGGATAGAATTGGTGAATTTTTATCAGCTCCAGAAATTGAACATTATCCTGGTTACCACTTAAATGAACACCCCCATGAAAGTTTCGAAAATTCTATCGAAGTCTCCAATGCTGATTTTGAATGGGAACTGTTTGAGGATGTTAATATCGATGGTGAAGTAAACAGTAAACAAGATGAAGCTAAGAACAAAACTAAAAATGGTTCTAATTTGACAATTGATAAATCAAATACCTTCAAATTACATGGAATTAATTTACAAGTTAAAAGGGGGGAATTCGTTGTTGTGACCGGTGTTATTGGTTCGGGTAAAAGTTCATTATTAAATGCTATTTCTGGTTTGATGGAATGTAAAAGAGGTTCAATCGATATCAATGGTTCACTACAAAATTGTGGTGCACCTTGGATTCAAAATGCTAGTATTCGAGAAAATATAACTTTTGGTAAAGATTATGATCCAAAAGTTTACGAAGAAATCATTTATGCTTGTTCTCTTCAAAATGATTTGAACGTATTACCTGCTGGTGACTTAACTGAAGTTGGTGAAAAAGGTATTACATTATCCGGTGGTCAAAAAGCAAGAATCAACTTGGCTAGAGCTGTTTATGCAAATAAAGATATTATTTTGTTGGATGATGTCTTAAGTGCTGTCGATGCAAGAGTTGGTAAGCATATAATTGAAAACTGTTTATTGCGATTATTAAAAGATAAAACTAGAATTTTAGCAACACACCAGTTATCATTGATTGGTAGTGCCGACAGAATTGTATTTTTAAGGGGTGATGGTACTATCGAAGTTGGAGTTATGAAAGATTTGATAGACAATAATGCAGAATTTAGAAAATTAATGACCCATATTGAGCAAACTGAAAGGGAAAAGGATCAAGAAACGGAACAAGTTGAAGAAATCGAAGAAGCATTAAGTTCTGATGATGATCTGTTGGATATTGTTGAAATTATTCCATCTAATATTGATCAGGCTTTAACTAGGACTGAAAGTAAACAAACTTCGCTTAAAAGAAGGTTAACTAAGAATACAATGAGATCAGATGAAAGCCATTACCATGATATACACGCTAAGATAGACTTGTCGAAAGCAAATATCACTGAAAAGGAAGAAGTTGCTGTGAATCAAATTGGCAAGGAAGTATATCATAATTATATCAAATATGGATCTGGTAAAGTAACTTGGGTTGGATTTCTTATCATATTTGGAGTTGTTTTAGCTTTAGCAACATTTGCTGAACTTTTCACAAATACTTGGTTATCATTTTGGGTATCAAAAAAGTTTTATGGTAAATCAAATGGATTTTATATTGGAATTTATGTCATGTTGAATATATCTTGGGTGGTTTTGTTAACACTTTCGTTTATTATTTTGATTGGTATGACGGTAACTGCTTCCAAGAATATACACATAGCTGCAATCAAACGAGTATTACATACCCCTATGGCGTATATTGATATTACCCCAATTGGAAGAATCTTGAATAGATTTACTGCAGATACAAATGCATTAGATAATGAAATTAGTGAACAGGCGAGAATTCTTTTCACATCAATAGCAAAGGTTATTGGTGTTTTCATTCTCTGTATTATTTATATTCCGTGGATTGCTATTGCTGTACCACCTATTATGATTGCATTGGTTGCGCTAGCAAATTATTATCAGGCATCAAACCGGGAAGTGAAAAGATTAGAAGCAACACAAAGATCTCATGTCTATAGTAATTTCAATGAAGTATTAAGTGGATTGAATACTATAAAAGCATATCAACAAGATGACAGGTTTTACATGAAAAATAACCAATTGATTAATTCAATGAATGAAGCATCATACTTAGTTTATGCATTTCAGAGATGGATTGATTTATTGTTGGATGTATTATCAACTTCATTTGTATTAGTTGTTTGTTTGTTATGTGTGAATAATGTTTTTAAATTGAATCCTGCCACCGTGGGTTTATTGGTATCATATTCTCTTTCATTATCACAGGTTTTATCATTTGTTGTTAGAAATTATACTGAATTTGAAAACCATATGAACTCTGCAGAAAGAGTAATATACTATGCTATGAAATTGCCTCAAGAAGCTC
Organism: Candida sp. Y128-05E; assembly: GCA_037042355.1. Classification (NCBI taxonomy): domain Eukaryota; kingdom Fungi; phylum Ascomycota; class Pichiomycetes; order Serinales; family Debaryomycetaceae; genus Candida; species Candida sp. Y128-05E. The sequence goes on along the minus strand of JAXQKE010000133.1, from coordinate 29,977 downwards.
CATTTGTTATTGAAAGTACTCAACCTAGTAAAGACTGGCCAACAAACGGTGAGATTGAATTTGAAGATGTGAGTTTATCATATAGACCCGGCTTACCATTGGTATTAAAAGATGTTAATTTTAAAATATTTAGTGGTGAGAAAATAGGAATATGTGGTAGAACTGGAGCTGGAAAATCATCGATATTAACTGCATTATATCGTATAGCTGAATTAGATCTGGGTAAGATATTAATTGATGATGTTGACATTTCAGGTATAGGTTTAGAAACTTTAAGATCACATTTATCAATTATTCCCCAGGATCCAGTATTATTTTCTGGGACCATCAGAAAGAATTTAGATCCATTTGCGTTACATTCTGACGATAAATTATGGGATGCAATGAGAAGAGCTCATTTGATAAGTGCCGAAGATATCGAAGAAATAAAGTTGCAACATAAAGGAGATGACGAGAACAATAATTTGAATAAATTTCATTTAGATCAAACAGTCGAGGATGAAGGGTCGAACTTTTCATTAGGTGAACGTCAATTGATTGCATTTGCAAGAGCCTTGGTGAGAGATACCAAGATTTTAGTTTTAGACGAGGCTACTTCATCAGTTGATTATGAAACTGATGCAAAAATTCAAACCACAATTAGTACCGAATTCAAACACTGTACAATATTGTGTATTGCCCATAGATTGAAAACTATTTTGAAATATGACAGAATAATGACTTTAGACCATGGAGAAATCAGCCAATTCGATACACCCAAGAATTTATATTATGACAAGGATGGAATATTTAGAAAAATGTGTGAAAAGTCAGATATTGGTATTGAAGAGTTTTAGAGATAAAGGCAAGAGAAAAATGGTTGTATTTAGTTATTATATTATCTATAGATGTCAACTTGTATATATGCAGAAATATTATAATAAATACCAAATTTAGTTTTGATTACAATAATTTGTGAAACCCAGCTACTGTTTTGGGTATATAATACATATCTATAACTTAACCTACTTACCCAACGAATTTATCTTAAAACTAAACCAGCTGGAAGGATCTTCTTTCAACTGGGAGCATATATCCTTAACCTTGAACTCATTAATCGGAAATGCAACCTTTCGAACTTGTTTTGATGCTACTTGAGTGTTTGATTTGAAATCAGCAGATAGGTGTGACTTTTGTTTTCCACACTGAGATGGTTGACTGTTTCTTGTCAATTTAGGACGCAGTTGTTTTGGTGATTCAGGGGAGTCTGTTTGTCTTTTGACTTGAGATGAGGTATCCACCAAGAAATCACAAGATGGGGTAGAACCAGTTTCAAGATCATCATAATTGTCGTTGATACCAAACTTATCTTCAGTATTAAACTTTTGGCTGGCAATATTGGGGATATCGACAATAATTTCCAGTTTCAACAGGAAACTTTGACTATACGAGCTTTGTGATGAACTGTCATCATAATTAGCAATGCCGTACATATTAACCTGGACATCTCTTTGAATAGCTTGATAATATAACTTTTGATACTTGTGAATGATTTTCTTATATTTTTCTTCACCTCTACCAGCAATAATATTTTGCAACCGCATATCCTTCTTCCAAGCGGTTCTGAATTCCCGCTTCTCCGTCGGAGTATTGTTTATTTTACTTAAATGGTATTGACCAATAAACTGATAGTTATTAGCGTCATGTAGATCCACAAGTGTGTTATACTCCTCATCTAGCTGCAGTGGATCCCATCGATTTACTGTTGTTGGAGGCCCTGAATTGTCACTATTTCCATAAATCTTAAACATTAATGAATCGTATATGAACTGGTTTCCCAGGCAATACTGACCAAACAATCTATTCATGGAAAACCCCAGTTTCCACATGGCTTTGGACTCGGTACAGGGAAACACCTGCAACGGTTTGAAGGTTGATATCAAATGACATGTTTCCAGGTATGACGAATGACGAGAAAAGATCAATTTTATTTCAAGAGGTAATAACTCCTTTCCATTTTTAGGTAGTATCCATTTTTTACCTCTAAACAAACAGACGTTATTACCAGCTTTTGTTCCCTGTACAATTTCAATTTCAGACTTTACTTCTGGCAGTAAAATTTCCAAAGATACCGGCAAGAACATCCCACTCAAGTCCATGATATTGAACATGATACATTGTTTTATGGAAACGGTGATTTTGTTATGATTAGATTCTGCAAAATGAAATGTGGGGCCAGTTTTCAGTTCTAGTAGTTTATTGAGAGATAGTCCATATGGTATGCAACTAGAGGTATCGTTTTTTAGTATACGAAATCTCAGGTATAAATTTTTGTCGACATTTACATTACCCTGGACGGCATTAACGATACAACACCAGGCTTCTTCGAAGCCTAGGGTTTTATCGCGGAAACTAAATTCAATTTCGGGGTCATTAGGATATAATTTTATCAACTCTATTGCAGATTCTATTCCATCATTATTAGGCGGTATTTCGATATACGGTTCGCCTCGATACCCGAAAGTCGAGTCGAAATATATATTCAGTAAAGTCTTTGTACAAGTGTAAGGGAACAAGTATGGGTTCTTTTTGAGTGAATCGACCCACCAGGCCTCTGCACGTATATCGCCCGTGATTAACACTGAGTCAGTACTACCTTCTAGTAAGAACATAGTCGCGCCTGGACAGTGGTACGCGGGTATGAGGGTTATCTTAACGTAAGAACCAGCAACATAGACCACAAACGGTTGATTGAATCCAATTGGATATAAGAATGCTGCAGCATTCTTATATTTATCGTTTACCAATACCAATTCTTTGGTAATCTTGCTGCAATAAACCTTTTGGCCAAAAGATTTCGCGTCCAAGCCCAGTAAATGGTCGGCATGGCAATGAGTTAGAAGGTGTACACTTCCACCACTGTTGAATTTATCAACAAATATACCCGGGAATTCATGTATACACCCATCAAAGGTATTGGCGGTGTTTTGGAATGCCATCTTGGTTCATCTAAAGCACTCAATTTTAAAGTTTACGCGCATCGATCTGATGCCAGATCAAGAGAACCAACGATGATGATTTCTAGGGCAACACTAAGCTAAAGACTTAGTAGACATTAAATAGATTAATACTAACAATAGGGCACATCCAACACTAGTTATTGTGTTTTTAAAGTATATTTCAATGCCATAAGACAACCACCTATCAATTCTTCCAAGTATTCATTTCCATTGGACAAGTCAATATCTATGTAAGCTTCTACACTTTCCTGAAATAACTCTGTCACACTAATAACAATTTTTCATGCTGAATAAAAATACTACGATCGCATTTACAAACTTACTGAAGATGGTCGATGCACAGTATTGACGACAAAATACATTTTCCTTTAGTTTACCAAAGTATAAATTACAAGAAACCATTACTATTGTCAGAAAACACATTTCGAGTCATAGTTGTAGTGATGAGTATGAAACAATGGAGAAGTATTTTAAAATCCGTTAAATCCGCTACCCCATCTCTGACAATTGTCATGGCAATTATCAAATTTTCAAGTGGATTTGATGGTAGAGCTCTACAGTCTACAACTACAAAATAAAGATTACAGATCAAACCCTAATATAGAAACCATCCACATGAACCAATCGCGATAACACCATTTCTTTTACCATTGAGATCGAATCGTGAAATTCCATCTACAGGACAATTGCATCATTTCTTTTTAAAAAGCAACTTAGCAACAATACTTTCTCTGCAACCAATGACATCATTTGTAAAAAAGTGGCTAATCAATGTGATGAGTAAGAAAAACTTGGCTAGGCTTGGGTGGCTCTCCAGAAGAAATGGCGTTGTATGCAATGACTCATGGAAGTAAATGTTTAGCGGGAATGTATGAGCGAAAAGAGAGTGGTGCTACCATCTCCGGTAGTTAAACACCGCGGTTAATTTAAATAGAAATTGCCATTCTTGGAAAATTTAGAGATAACATGAAAAAAATTAACGGACCGGAGGGAAAGTATCATGTGACTAATAGAAACAGAGGAACAAGAATGAAATTAAATAAACTGGAAAATGGGTAAGATATGGATGTGTTAGTAGATTATAATGATATACTAACTCTTCTTTAGTTATATATCATAATAACTACTATTTGTTAGTTTAGTTATTTTCACGTGACTCCCTATCTTTTCCCATGAGTCACTTCATGCCGTATTGAAAAATAAAACTTTTTTCACTATATAACTAATCTGAAATTGAAAAATTTAATTTTCACTAAATATCTTTTATCTTTAACATGCCTAATCCTTACGGTCCAAATCCTGCTGATTTCTTATCCAATGTTAACAAATTCGAAGTTATCGAATCCACTTTAAGAGAAGGTGAACAATTCGCTAATGCCTTCTTTTCTACCGAAAAAAAAATTGAAATTGCTAAAGCTTTAGATGATTTCGGGGTTGACTACATTGAATTGACCTCCCCAGTCGCTTCCGAACAATCTAGACAAGATTGTGAAGCTATTTGTAAATTGGGCTTAAAAGCCAAAATATTGACCCATATCAGATGTCACATGGACGATGCTAGAGTCGCCGTTGAAACTGGTGTCGATGGTGTTGATGTCGTCATTGGTACTTCTTCTTTCTTGAGAGAATATTCTCATGGTAAAGATATGAGTTATATCACCCAATCTGCCATTGAAGTCATTGAATTCGTCAAATCTAAAGGTATCGAAATCAGATTCTCATCTGAAGATTCTTTCCGTTCCGATATGGTTGATTTATTAAACATTTACAGAACTGTCGACAAAATCGGGGTTAACCGTGTTGGTATCGCCGATACCGTTGGTTGCGCCAACCCAAGACAAGTTTACGAATTAGTCAAAACCTTAAAATCAGTCGTCTCCTGTGACATTGAATGTCATTTCCACGATGATACCGGTTGTGCCGTCGCTAACGCTTACACCGCTTTGGAAGCCGGGGCTAAATTAATCGATACTTCTGTTTTAGGTATTGGTGAAAGAAATGGTATAACCCCATTGGGTGCTTTAATGGCCAGAATGATCACTGCCGACAGAGACTACGTCTTATCCAAATATAAATTACACAAATTGAGAGATTTGGAAAACTTGGTCGCCGACGCTGTTCAAGTCAATATCCCTTTCAACAACCCAATCACTGGGTTCTGTGCCTTCACCCATAAAGCTGGTATCCACGCCAAAGCTATATTGGCCAACCCTTCCACTTATGAAATTTTAAAACCAGAAGATTTCGGTTTAACCAGGTATATCCATTTCGCCAACAGATTGACCGGTTGGAATGCTATTAAATCCAGAGTTGACCAATTGAATTTGAATTTGTCCGATGAACAATGTAAAGAAATCACTGCTAAAATCAAATTGTTAGGTGATGTCAGACAATTGAATATCGATGATGTCGACTCCATCATCAAAGACTACCATTATTCCGCCACCACTCCTTTGTTAAAACCACAAGGTGATGACGAACCTCCTTTGAAAAAAGCTAAAAACGATCAATAGATCAAGGGCCACGTTAGAGACGTGCTGGGTTAAATTTATATATTCATATATTAAATAAAAAGACAGTTATGATTATTGTAATCTTAGATTTGTGTAAGGATTCAGATATATTAGTTTATTAATATATAGAGAATAAGTTTTTGCGAAGAAAAAGATAATGGCCATGCTAAACAAACTTTTTTCACTATCTCCATATAGATTATGGAGGTTGTAAATTTTGATAATTGATTTATACTATGTAGAAAAATGGGTTGTAGTGTAGTTTTCCTTCCAGTATTACCTATAGTTTAACTACAATATCGATTAATTACCCAGACAAAAATACGGGCAAGCACTTTTACAAACAGTACTAAAGTGGCTGGCATATTGGTAGACGATTATTATATATTGGAGCTATTATTATACCCCTAATTTACTTTTTACTGTCACAAAATCTTCCCCAAGGTGTCGATATTCGAAACTTACCCAAAATAGAAAGTTGTCTTTAGGTAAATTGTCTCACAAGTCCACCCCTAACCTCAATAGATATCGGCTTCATCAATCTTTCTAAACACAGGTTAACTCTTAATACCTATCAATTCATCATTATATAGATAGAACTAATCGTGTAGATGTAACTGATCTTAACCGGGAAATGTATAGCTAATTTCTAATCATTGACGCTTATTGGATTAACCAGGGCTTATTTAACCCGACAATGATTCTACAATACTAAACTATGAGTTACGTAAGTGTAAATGAATGTGAGTATTTCCAATACCCCGTTTTTCTGACCATCAGGCGATCGACCGACAAAGCCTCCATGGTTATACAAGGGTTGAGGTAAAATATTGTATCAGAATGGTTGTAGAGACTAGTTAGAAATACCAGGTTAACCTATATGTATCGCTTATAATGAGAATCCATTGTTCCCATAGATCCCAATCACCCCGTAGAACCAAAATTTGAAATGCCGAACCCAGAACACCGAATCGTGCGTTTGATTTTATGGGGAACCAAAAAAATATTATCGGAGGGCCCCTAAAATTTATATTTATATTTCCAATTTCAATTCTTCTTTAACAAGATACATACAATACACGATGTCGATGTTTATGAACTATACTCAGACCGAGAAAGAATACGCCAAAAGAAAGGCCATTCAAGAAGGGGATATTAGTGATAAGTTCCAACACGGTTGGGGGTACGAAGAAGGAAAGACAACAATTCAAAAGTTTGAAATCCCCATTCCCAAACCTAAGGGGAAGGAAGTGTTGATAAAAGTGGAGGCAGCGGGGTTGTGTCAAAGTGATTTACATGTTTTACAAGGATTTCCCATCCCTACTAAAGATCCTAAGAAGTATCCTGTAAAATCTCTGTTTATTATGGGCCATGAAATTGCCGGTTCAGTGGCCCAGGTTGGTCCTGAGTTGAAAAAAGATCCTAGGTATGTTAAAGGTGCGAGGTTTGCCTTGTCCATTCCTTGTCCTTGTGGTGTGTGCGAGCATTGTCGTGGGGGGAAAGATAATGCCTGTATCGAGTCGACTTATAGTTATGGATTAAATATCGATGGTGGATTCCAGCAATATTTGTTGGTGAAGAATTTGAAGACGTTATTACCCATTCCTGATAATGTCAGCTACGAAGTGGCGGCTATAGCTTCCGATTCGGTATTGACTCCATTTCATGCTATTCAAAAAGTTAAACAATTCTTGAACCCTACTAAAAAAGTGTTTGTAGTTGGGTTGGGTGGACTAGGATTAAATGCGGTGCAAATCTTGAAACATTATGGTTGTTACATTGTCGCTTCTGATATTAAACCAGAGTTGGCACAAATTGCCCTTGAAAAAGGTGCTGATGAGTATCATGTTGACATGGAGGCGTCTGACCACGATATTCAATCATTCGACTTGGTTGTTGACTGTGTGGGTGTACAGCCCTCGAGTGATTTGTGCCAGACGTACGTGGCTTCCCAAGGGAAGTATCTTACTATCGGGTTAGGGAGATCGAAACTTTTCATCCAGAATTTCTTGTTGGCAATCAGAGAAGTCGAGATTATATTTTCCTTTGGCGGTACTTCATTAGAACAGATTGAAGTGATGAAATGGATTAGTAAGGGGATTATTTCTCCCCTGGCTACAATTGCCAATTTGGATGATATTCCTCATTGGTTGAAGCAATTACACGATGGAAAGGTCCAAGGGAGAATTGTTTTCAAGCCACAGGAGAAGTTAAAATCAAATCTTTAGGGTTGGATTTAGTTAATAGGTTTGTAATTTGTATAATGATAATTAAAATTATCTATATAAATTAGTAGGATTATTGAATGATAAGCTTAATACTTCGTATATTAAATGTTTTAATATAATAAGATTTAACATTAACTTTTACTAATTCATCAGTTGAGATTGCACTAATATATTTAAATATTGGTTAGTAATTTATTTATTTCTAAGATATATAAGAAATGACTCTATTTTAGAAGTATTTGAAGTATAAATATTAAACCAACCTTTACTTTCAATAAAATCAATAGAGAAAATAATCTAATTTCAATTAGTAGATAGTAAACCAAAAAAAAATAGACTATAAGAATTGATAATATATACCGTTAACTAATAATACTAATTAACTGAAGATATATCTCTTGTAAAAACATCTTCCCTTTATATTAAATCCACTGTAAATTTGCCTACATACAAATATGCGATTCGGATTGAATCTATAAAAATTTCACTTTCACGTATTTCATTCCACTAATACATTGCATCTTTGAATCATGGCCAAAAAAGGAGAGAACAGTAAGAAAGCAGCTGGTAATGCCAAAAAAGCTGAGGCTGCTAACAAAAAACAAGCCGAAGCTAATGCTAGAGCTGAAGCTGCTGAAGCGAGTGAATGGGAAAAGGGTAGTAAAAAGGCTAATAAGAAAGCAGAAGAAGCTCAATTCAAGAAAGAAGAGGCTGCACGTAAGAAGGCCGAACGTGATTTGTTATTAAAAGCCGAGGAAGCGTCAATCAAGTCTAAACCTCGAGGTGCTGCTAAGCAAGCCGCGAAAAGAACGGGTAAGATTGATGATTTCCTTGATTTCAATAAAGATGTACCTGAATTAAGTGCCAGTGGTTTGGACGCAGCATTAGAAGCCTTAGCTTTAACTGGAAGAGATGGTGGGGTCTCTACTAAAGATATAGATAGACACCCTGAACGTAGAGTGAAAGCTGCATACAATGCGTATGAAGAACGGAGATTACCTGAAATCAGAAAAGAACAACCTGGATTAAGATTACAACAATTGAAACAATTGTTATTTAAAGAGTTCCAGAAATCACCAGAAAATCCAATGAATCAAGACACCAATATTAAATTTAATGCTAAGAAAGATGAAGTAGAGCAATTGAAATCTGAAGTTAAACAAACCAGAGAAGGTAAATTTAATTAAGAAAAAAAAAGTAAATAAATAATAATAAATATAGATAATTAATGATGTGTAGGTCATCTTAATCTCATTGTAATCCTACTGTTTATTAAAAGTGGTGAATGTGGTGAGTGTTAAAAGTGGTGAATGTGGTGAATGTGGTGAAAGTGGTGAAAGTGGTGAATGTGGTGAGTGGTGAATGTGGTGAATGTGGTGAATGTGGTGAGTGGTGAATGTGGTGAAAGTGGTGAAAGTGGTGAATGTGGTAAAAGTGGTAAAAGTGGTAAAAGTGGTAAAAGTGTAAAATGTGGTGTGTTCTCTCTCTCTCTCTCTCTCTCTCTCTCTTCCTCATCTATTTTAAATAAAAAAAGAAAGTCGTGTATTTCTCCTATTTTTTCTGTTAATGCTGCAAATTCAACACAAAGTATAAATACATCGCAAAATCTCCCACCGATTGATTTCAACTCATGTCTCCCATATAGACACTTTTTTATTAAGTAAACAATACCAATTGACTTTATAGTTCATTTTTTTTTTTCTTTCATGTTATGTCTCGTCTAGAACGTTTGGTTGTTTTACTAGAAACAGGTTCCACTCCTTTCATCAGAAATACTGCTGCTGATCAATTGTCTGATTTAGCTAAAGGCCATCCTGAAGAAATTATTTCTTTATTAGGAAGAGTTTACCCTTATTTAAAATCTAATAAATGGGAAACTAGAATTGCCGCCGCTAGAGCCTTTGGGGGAATAGTTAACCATGCAGAGCTATGGGATCCTAATGATAAAACAGTAGTGGAACTGGAGGAAATAGGTAGGGAGTTTGTAAAGAAGGAATTACAGGAAAATAGTGCCATAAAAGTGAAGCAAGAGGAGATTAAAGTAAAAATAGAGGATGAAATAATGATAAAACAAGAAGAAGAGTTGATAAAGATAAAACAAGAACAGGATGAGGAATTGAAGAAATTGGATGATAATATCTCTAATCTAATCACCTTTGAATCGTTTGATTTAGCTCTGTTACTTAAATCGGGTAAACGTTTACTTGCTGCTAAATCAGAAGATGATGTCCTAGATGAAACTTCTTTAATAAGTAAGATTAAAAAGCCCAAAGTCGAGGACGATTACGATCTGGAGTCTCCGACCCCCCCTATTAAAATGGAGTCTGTGACCCCTGAACCTAATGGGAAAGTCAGTTCTGCAAGGTTGAAAGCGATGCAGAAGAGACGGGCGAAGGCGAGTGCTAAATCGGGGACCAGGATCTCCCCCGTGGATATTAGCCAGTCTTCCATTTCGAGGAAGATTGTCGATCAGGATGCTAATGGCCTGGAGGGGACGGCTACGCCTCAGTACGATGTAACCTCCCAGGGGAGTAAATTGGTCGTCGAGTCGAAAGTGGCCGAATTATCTCCGTTGCTTTCGCAACACGCTAAAGCCCTTGGCCTTGTATGGCAGTTTCAAGGGGTTTATGAATTGTTACTTGCAGACCTTTTTGACGACAAGTGGGAGATCCGTCATGGTGCCGCCCTAGGGTTAAGAGAATTGATCAGAAAACACGGTAAGGGCGCTGGAAGAGTCATGGATAAGTCTGTGGAGAAGAATGATCACAACAATTCCGCCACTTTGGAGGATTTGGCTGTCAAACTCTGTGTCCTTTTCTGTCTCGACAGATTCGGCGATTATGTCAGTGATACTGTCGTTGCTCCCGTCAGAGAATCGAGTGCCCAGACTCTTGCGGCATTGTTAATTCACTTGGATGATGAAGTTGTTGTTAAAACCTTCAATTGTCTCTACAAATTAGTGTTGCAAGAAGGTGTAACTGCTAAATGCTGGGAAGCTAAACACGGTGGGATGTTGGGAGTGCGTTATTTTGTCAGTGTACGAACAGATGTGCTTTTGGCTCGATCGGAGATTCTCGATCAGGTCGTCGATATGGTCCTCCATGGTTTGAAAGAATCCGACGACGACGTCCAAGCCGTGGCTGCTCTCACATTAACACCCATCGCCTCGCAATTCGTAACCACTAAAACGAACCTCATCCACACATTATTAAAAGTCATTTGGAATTGTTTAACCAATTTACACGACGATTTATCGGCATCTATTGGCTCGGTCATGGACTTGCTCGCCAAATTATGTACCCACCAAGAAGTCATCGAGATTATCCAAAAAGATGCCCATGAAAATAATGAAAATTCTTTTGAAAAATTAGTGCCCAAATTGTTTCCATTTTTAAGACATTCAATCACTAAAGTTAGGAAAGCAGTGTTGAAAACAATTCTTGAATTCCTAAGCATTGATGATCCTTCGACCAAAACTTGGATAAACTCCAAAGCTCTCAGGTTGATTTATCAAAACTTGTTGGTCGAACAAAATGACTCGGTTTTGAAATTATCAGGTGAAGTGTTTGCCAGATTATTACTGGAATTGTCAAAAAACAAACAGGAATTATGCTCCATAGAATCACTCATGAAAGACCATTTCCATCCTATGCTCACTCTTGTAATGACTCCAATTGGAATTGCAAGACATACTTATCATATGAATACAAGCTTGATTATGAGGCCGTCGGGACATATACTAGGACCATACGAAGATGATAGCATTGATATAAATCGAAAGCGGAAAATTATAGACGAGAAGGAAACTGATATTCCCATATCAGATAATTTCAAGGTTAATATTGATGCTCCTATATTCAAAGGTGACGTGATGTTGGTGGGATATGATATTTTTATTGGCACAAGGTGTGCCGCTGCCCATGCATTAGGTTCAATCATGTCGTATATTGAAGATGAAGATATGCTTAAAAGCATTTTTGAACAAGTGGTATCATATTTGAATTCATCACATTCAACTTCGAGACTTTTTGCTGCGATAGTACTTGAGGAATACGCCACTTCTTTGAAGATTCGTGGTGAAAAGGTAAGTAGTATGGCTGTAGAAATGTTTGCAGAACCCTTGTTGTCAACTTTAGCCGATCCTAAGAAGGCACTTCCACATTATAGAGAACTAGTGCCAACATTGAAGGCTGTAAGAACAGCGTGCTTACAGTTATTTGACGTATTTATTAGTATTGGTAAAGTATCAGCAGCCAGTGTTCCACAATTGCCAGTTGTGGTTCAAGGCGAGGCAGAGGCAGGTCCTATTGCATTTGGTCTTGAGAACGCTCAAACTATTGTTGATGTAACATATGCAAAATTGAAAGATAAATTGTCTGCAGTTGGAAAGATGAGTGCTAATCAACCGTTGGAAGACGCTAGACATAGAGTTCAACAATCAATCGAAGAAGCGACAGTTGTGTGTACTCAGAGAAATACAAGTATTCTTTCGGCATACGCAGCAGCTTATCTTTCAATATCAGGAATCCCCAAGAAACTTAGTCCTATCATTATTTCGTTGATGGAGAGTATTAAACAAGAAGAAACATCAATATTACAAGGTAAATCCGCAAAGTCAGTATCATTATTGGTATCTGAATTGATCAAAGCTGGAAAGGGCGGGGCTGCTGACAAGATAATCAAGAACCTTTGTTCTTACTTGTGTGTTGATACGTCGGAAGTTCCAGAAATTGAACATAACAGGACTTTTACTGATAATATTTTGTCGTTGAGAAAAGAAGAGGCCAAAACCGATCCATCAGATATTGCCGCCCATGAAAAGGCGGTACATGAAGCGAGAATCAAGCGTCAAGGTGCGATGTCAGCGTTACAGGCAATTATCGAATTGTACGATGATAAATTGTTTGAGCAAGTACCTAAATTGAAGAGTCTTATGTTAGACCCATTAGATTTATTGGAAAGCACACCAGCAAAAGAGCTTATAGAAGATTCCAAGAAAGGACAAACAATTGTTGATGCTTTAGGGATACTACGTGCTTTACTAGGTAAATTGAATAAATCATTACATACCGAGGTTGCTGGAAAGTTACCATTGTTGATTGCCGGTTTGAAATCGGAATATTCTGTGTTTCGATATTCGAGTGCAAAATGTTTTGCCACTATTTGTTCAGTCATGCCAACTAAGGCATTTACTTTCTTGGTCGAACATGTATTGCCGATGTTTAATAGAGCCGGTGATGTCAAAGAGCGCCAAGGTGCTATTGAGACTGTGTATCACATTTCTACAACCATGGGTGCTGATATTTTGCCATATATTGTTTTCTTGATTGTTCCAGTATTGGGTAGAATGAGTGATTCAGATCACGATGTACGTGTACTTGCTACGACTACATTCGCAGCAATTATCAAATTGGTTCCATTGGAAGCTGGTATTCCCGATCCAGAAGATATGCCCCAGGAATTGTTAGAAGGTAGAGATCGGGAGAGAGAATTCATTCAACAAATGATGGATCCAACTAAAGTTAAGGCGTACGATTTACCAGTTACTGTTAATGCCACTCTTCGTAAGTATCAACAAGAGGGGGTTAATTGGTTAGCATTTTTGAACAAGTACCATTTGCATGGTATTTTGTGTGATGATATGGGTTTAGGTAAAACTTTGCAAACACTTTGTATTGTTGCGTCCGATCATCACACTCGAGAAGAACAATTCAAGGAGACTCAATCACCCGAGTTTGCCAGACTCAGTTCACTTATCATTTGTCCGCCATCATTAACTGGTCATTGGGAACAAGAAATTAATCAGTATGCTCCATTTTTGAAAGTATTGGTATACGCTGGAGGCCCCAGTGTGCGTGCTACACTTAGAGGTCGCTTTGATGAGGTTGATATTGTTGTGACTTCGTATGATGTTTGTCGTAATGACGTTGAGTACATTACCGAGCATGATTATAATTATTGTGTTTTGGACGAAGGACATATTATCAAGAATGCTGCATCCAAATTGACAAAATCGGTGAAGAGAGTAAAAGCCAAACATAGATTAATCCTTTCTGGTACTCCAATTCAGAATAATGTATTAGAATTATGGTCATTATTTGATTTCTTAATGCCAGGATTCTTGGGTACCGAAAAGATTTTCCAGGAAAAGTTTGCTAAACCAATTGCTGCTAGTAGAAATAGTAAGACATCATCCAAAGAACAGGAAGCGGGTGCATTGGCCCTTGAATCATTACATAAGCAAGTGTTACCATTTATGTTGCGTCGATTGAAAGAAGATGTATTATCTGATTTACCACCGAAAATCATTCAAGATTACTATTGTGAATTGAGTGAATTGCAAAAGAAATTGTACCGAGATTTTGCCACAAAGCAAAAATCAATCGTGCAAGAAGAAGTACAGAAAGACGATGCCCCAGAATCAAAGACACATGTGTTCCAAGCATTACAGTATATGAGAAAATTGTGTAACCACCCTGCATTGGTGTTATCGCCTGAACATCCCAAATTTGACGAAGTACAAGAATATCTTGTCCAAAATAAGTCTGATATCAAAGATATCGAGCATGCACCTAAATTATTATCATTGAAAAATCTTTTACTAGAATGTGGTATTGGAACCAGTGATGTTGATAATACCTCATCAAAATCCAAACAAAAACAACAGCAACAGTTAATATCAGCCGAAGGAGTTATATCCGACCATCGTGCACTTATTTTCTGTCAATTGAAAGATATGTTAGACATTGTTGAAAATGAATTGCTAAAGAAATACCTCCCATCAGTTACGTATATGAGATTGGATGGTAGTACCGATCCAAGAGATAGACAATCGATAGTTCGTAAATTCAACGAAGATCCATCGATCGATGTATTATTGTTAACCACCAAAGTTGGTGGTTTGGGTCTTAACTTAACTGGTGCAGATACTGTTATCTTTGTTGAACATGATTGGAATCCAATGAATGATTTACAAGCGATGGATCGTGCCCATAGATTAGGACAAAAGAAAGTTGTCAGTGTGTATCGTTTGATTACCAAGTACACTTTAGAAGAAAAAATCATGGGTTTACAAAAGTTCAAAATGAATATTGCCTCTACAATTGTCAATCAACAGAATGCTGGATTATCTTCCATGGACACTGGACAATTGTTAGATCTATTTGATGTTGATGAAAGTACTGCAAAGATAGAAAATGGGTCTAGTGCGCCAGAAGAAAAAGCAGTTCCTGATGATGTTAATAATGGATTAACAGGTAAAGCTGCAGATGCAGTAGGAGAGTTGGGTGATTTATGGGATGAGTCACAATATGAAGATGAGTATAACCTAGACAACTTCATTAAGACTCTTAAATAAGACGTTTATAAAAGGAAATAAAAAAAAATTAGGAAAGTTTTGTATATAAGAATTTTGCGCAATGTGTGAAATTTGAATGTGATGTATCACATAGTGTAGAATTTTCAACTCAAGTACATAGTAACATTTACAATCATTGGAGGAGGATCACCTACACGCTAGTTGTATAAAAGATGGACAGAGAGAAGAAATTTGAAAGAATTGAAAAATTTGAAGAAGATGCAAAATCATCTTTCCCATATTTGGTTTCCGATGAGAAGTCATCGACTAGAAACCCAGAACCTTTAGTAACAACAGAACCAGTGAAACCAGAGACTAAGAAATGGGTACATTTTGTTGCTGGTGGTGTGGGTGGAATGGCAGGTGCCATTCTTACCTGTCCTTTGGATGTAGTAAAAACTCGTTTGCAGTCGGATGTATACCATACATTATATAATAAAACCCCCAAATCTAAAAACCCTTTGATGAAGGGATTGCAGCATTTCACCGAGACTTTCTCGGTTATTAAAGGACTTTACGTTCAAGAAGGTCCTAGGGCGTTGTTTAAAGGTTTGGGTCCTAATTTGGTTGGTGTAATCCCTGCAAGATCTATTAATTTCTTTACATATGGCGCTTCCAAAGACTTGATAGCTAAACATTTCTTCAATGGAGACGACCAGTCGACTTTAGTACATTTGTTGGCAGGTATAAATGCCGGTTTTGTCACTTCCACCGCTACAAACCCTATTTGGTTGATTAAAACAAGATTGCAGTTGGATAAAACTAAGGGGAAACACTATAAGAACTCATGGGATTGTCTCAAATATGTCGTGAAAAACGAAGGTATTTCGGGATTGTACAAAGGTTTAAGTGCGTCGTATTTGGGCTCGGTAGAGAGTACTTTACAATGGGTGTTGTACGAACAAATGAGATTGTTTATTAATAAAAGATCTATTGAATTACATGGCCATGATGAGAGGAACAAAACCACCCAGGATTTCGTCTGGGAATGGTGTGCCCGTTCGGGTGCTGCCGGTGCTGCTAAATTCATCGCTTCGTTAATCACTTATCCTCATGAAGTGGTGAGAACTAGGTTGAGACAAGCGCCTATGGAAAATGGAAAGCCTAAATATACCGGCTTGATTCAATGTTTCAAGTTGATTGTCAAAGAAGAAGGTTTGGCCAGTATGTACGGTGGTTTGACTCCGCATTTGTTAAGAACTGTGCCCAACTCGATTATCATGTTTGGCACTTGGGAGCTCGTGGTAAGGTTGTTATCATAATTAACGGGCAGAGCGAGTTGTACTATAACGTGCGTAACTATGTTATTATGATATTTGGTTATTGTTTGATAGATATAGATGTATATGGTGCCATCAAATTCATTTTTGTTTGGTATCCATAGAAGAGATGTAACCTACATGTACGTAGGTACTTGGGAATAGTTTTGGGAGTTTAGTTGTTTATTGTCACCTTTGTATATAATTTAACGCAGTGCAACTAATTAAAATTAAGCTAAGGCTAATTGGAATACAGGAAAACCAATGTAACCTCTGGGTCAACTTATAAAAATCCGATCAATTCGATTAATGTTTGAATAAGTCGGACCATACATACGTGCTCCTAACTTCACACAGTTTCTGACCATTGCTATCATATACAATATTATCTGCAGGAAACTTGTAATGATACTTAAGGTAGATTGCTATGACACCATAGTACAATACTGGTTCAACAAATGTGTGGTTGAGCAAAAGTATAAATACAGGGTATATTTCACCAATTCCATTTTTCTGTTCATTAGTTTAATCTTATTTAATACTACAACAATTAAAATGTCAGATTTTGCAAGACAAGCCGTTAGTGATAAAGTTGCCGCCGCTGTGAAGCCAGATTCACAAAAATCTACCCCTGAACATATCAAGGATGCTATTGCTGGTAAAGCCGATGACGCCGCTGGTCAATCTACCTCAAGCAACGACAAATCAGCCATTCAACAAGCTTCTGATGCTGTCTTTGGTTCCAAATAGGTTAGCTAGTCTAGTCTACTAATGTCTTCTGAAATGAAATAAAGGAAAAAGGAATCTTGTTTATATTAAATATTTATATTTCGTACTGAATAAATGATTTCAATAAATTTACTTGTAGTTTGTGTAGTGGCTTTATAGAACTCGAATTTCGCAGCCATTTTGATGTCTGATAAAATGACAAAACATGTCGAAAAGGGTGACATAGTTTAGGACCATTATATCATTTTCGAAATTTTGTAGCTCCACAAGTAGGTTACGTTTATTATGACTGCTGCTGCTAATCCTTGGGAAAAAATAATCTCCAGAGAAATCTTTCAAAGCCTGATCATATCCATAATCATAAATATCGACATAGCGCGATCTTTCATTTTACGTCTGTTGTTAATAAACTCTATTAACGGTTTGGTCAAGACGTCTCTGTAATGGGTCATTCCTAGCCTCCTCTTCCAATATTGATAACACATTCACTTTATTTCCAGAATAGTGAATATCATCTTCAATCAAGTTATCGTTTCCATAGAATATAATTATATCTTAGTCTTTTTCGATTGATAAAACTCTTCCTCCTCCGGCGCCAAAGCCGATTCCTCATCATAATCATTGCCACTATCGTCATCATCATCATCAACTTTTGTAACTTTCTTCGTTTCTATGCGACGTTTTAAGATATTTGCTGGAATAAACTGTTGAACTGGTGTTGTCTCACTCTTCAACAGGATAACATGATCACTTACATTCTGCACAAGTTTATAGAACTTGGGAGGGTCACCTTGAGGTAGCACAACATTTAACGCATATATTTCTGGATCTTTAGGATAATTATACTTATTTGAAGGCTTTAATGGAGTAGTATAATTATTAAAAGGTTTCTGGGGATTTGTCAAATTCTTAGGAACTTTCCCCAAAGGATTCAATTCGGGATTAAAGTATATTGATTTGGAGCCGTGGAGTTTGCTCTGCTCTAATTGCTTAGCCTTTTCTTTAGTCTCAATTTCCTCCAAGAACAGCTTTAAAACATCCTTATGCAACCCATTCTTCTCTATAAACAACCAATCTTCTTCTAAACCAGCTAAATATTTAGCATCTCTTTCACCTAACTCTCCTTGACTTTTCAACCTCTGTATTTGTTTGTATAACCTAACTGGATCAGTCTTAGTCAACTTTTGCAATTTAAGTTGATGTTTTTGTTTCTGTTGAACTTTCAGTTGTTGTTTTCTCTGTTCATTACGAAGATCATTGGAAAGACTCCAGTTACCTCTAATCATTAGAAATTGTTAGTTGAATTGGTTGATGCTTTTAGTCTTGATGGTTTATAGGTGAAAATTTCAGTGCGCTAACAATATTAACAGTTAAGATATAAAGTAATGAACCAACCAACTACTCAGAATGTGGCTATAGACAGTAGTCTGATTCCATTTGACTCTTTAGAATCTATCAGACACAGACTTAATCAAGTCCATCTTTCTTTACGAAAACTTGCTGATCAAACTAATCATAATAGGTACACTGGTAAAGTCAAACTTCCTACTTATGCCAGTTTCCAAAACCAACTAGGTGTGTTGATAACTCAATTGAATTCTATCTCTGCTAATCTCAGCAGTAACGTTGATGTGTTGAGGTCGACTAATGTGTTTCCTACCCCTACGTTTCCTACAACTCAACAGGAAGGTTTGGTGACAACGTTGTTAAGGAAGAAGGTGTTACCTGAAATTGAGGAGTGGATAGATGTGGCCGAAAAGAGCGAGGGGGATCATGATGAGGAGTTTGCACAGTGGTGCCAGAGTAAAGTGTTGGAACTTAGAGGGGAGTTCCAGTTTTATGGGTTCCATACGGTTGAAGAGTTGGATTATATGACTACTGAGGAGGGGAAGAGGGAGGCCGAAGAGAAGTTGGATGCAGAGAATAGGGAGTTGCAATTGGAGGAGGAGATTATCAAGGGGAAACTGACAATGAGCTCGAATAAGGTGATGAAATTTATGTACCAGGGGGTGCTCACGTAGTGAGCAATCACGAAGTGATTGCGAACGAAGTAATTGTCATGGGATACTATCTATTCTGAAAAGTGGCTCCATGACACTTGATTTACAAGTGTTAAAAGAGAGGAACTTTCTAAAATGTGGTAAAATTTACCACATTTACCACACCAGTTTATTTTTAACCATTGAAGCCCAATAATAATCACAACGTTGAAAGTTGTCGCATATAATCGATTCCATCGCGGGGAAATATTCATCTATGAAGTCACTACTTTCTCGTTATTATTGGGATTCAACTAAATTTGTTAGTTATTACACTGTTTAGCTAATTAGTTCAGATAATAGTATATTATCTATTAGTAGGTATTTTAAGTTATATTAATAGAATATAACTACGATGAAACTAATAAACCAAAGTGGCTGATTAAGCTCCTAATATTATTAGGATATATTGTAGATATACATCATTATAGCGAAGAAATCGAATTATCAAAGTGATAATTCACCTTGGAGTTACTTTGCAATCACATTGTGATAACTCATTTGGCACGCGATCTCATTATCCTGTTGTTTACATTGGGATATATACTCTAAAATACAAATCTTACTGTCATGAAGAACAGTGAATTATCACGAAGTGGTAATTCTGATATTTCTGATAATTCACTTTGCACTTCGTTCGCGATCACTCCGTGATCACTCACTTCGTGATTCAATCACTACCATCACAATAGTACGCATCATACATGTACAACACGGCAAACACGAAAAACGCTATTGACCCACCCAAAGTTACAGTTCTGATGGAAATCTTTTTAGCTAACAACTTACCCCCAATACAAGCAGCAGCGGTACAGATTCCATGGCCAATAGTGGCACCCAAAATGACAATCCAGTACTCTGAACCAGCTGCCATGGCAATAGTGGCAATTTGCGAACGATCACCCCATTCACCCAAGAATGTCATGACAAAGACTTGGATGAATACAGGGGACAAGACAAATGAGGCCAAGTTTTCAACATTCTGGGCCAATTGGTGGTACCAGACATTATCAATCTTGGTTGAGTTACCGGCTTCTATATCCATAGATTCATTAAGTTTAGACAGGGCGATTTCATCTTCTACTTCGGCCAATTCCTCATCAATACCCATATCTTTGGACATGGCCAAACCTTCATTCAACAATTTGAAACCAAATATGACAAATAGTATAGAAGCGAGGAATTGGGTTAGTCTTTGTGAAATTAAACTTGGTAAAGCTCTACCAACAAGACCTGAAAGTAAAGTCATAACAGCTAACGAAGAGAATGCAGCGGCAAACACCATCCATCTATTATATCTCATAGCCATTAAAGCCGCAATCAAGAAAGTTTTATCACCAACCTCTGAAACCAAAATCATTGAAACCGCCATGATAAATGAATGGTAACTAGTCTGCTCTTCATCATCAGAGTCTGAACCAGGAGAAGAGTAAGCATCGGTATTTTTAACAGCAGGTTTATTATCCTCATCATCGAGTATGTTAATTCCTAATTTATGGGACTGTTTACGGTTAACCTCTGAAGTGACTATTGCTTTCGGAGTTGAGTCAACGGTTGCAATTGCTCCGATAGTCAAAGTAGATAATACTAATAATACTGGTAATCTCATAATTGCTATCTATTATGTATTCCCTTAGTTAATCTATATTACAAAACCAGAGAAATCTGTTCTAACTAATCCTAAAGAAAAAGAATAGATTTGCTAGTTGTATTACCAATGCCATCTAAACAACTTTTCATTCCACGCGATCATAAAAAAATAAAACAAAAAATAAAAAATATCTCCTGATAAAAAATAAAAAAAAATAATAAACGTTTAAATAAACCAATAGATACAGAGTTATATACTCTTATTACTTTCTCTGATTTAAAATTCATTAATCATTTTAATATTATCTCGAATATACCATATTTTAATGATTTTATCATTAGTACAGCAATACTTTCACCTTATATCTACTGTACGTCTAAATTCTAATTTTTATTTAGTACCTTATATAGAAGAATAAATATAAACATAAAGTATATAATAAATGCAATGACTAGTTAATGCTAGTTTGTTCTGACAGAAACAATGTCTGTGGGTGTGTTGTACATGGGTTGTGTGGTATTGATTTTCTTTTCTTTTCGTTTTTTGTTAAAACTCACTTCGTGAGTTTTAGCTTAGTGATGTCCTGGGACTGGGTTATCAACAACAATCCCTTCTTTCACTTTACCACCATCGATCCAACCACCTGGAGCAATGGATGGGTCAGATTTATGGAACTCATTAATTCTGTCAACCATGACTGGTCTGAAAGATTTAATCAAACCTTGAATAGGCCATGCGGCAGCATCACCCAAGGCACAAATAGTATGACCTTCAATTTGTTTAGTAACCTCAAAGATTTGATCGATTTCCTTTTCAGTAGCTTGACCAGTGTGGAATCTGTCCATCATTTTGTTCAACCAGGTAGTACCTTCTCTACAAGGAGTACATTGACCACAGGATTCATGTTTATAGAAAGCAGAGAATCTTTGAATGGCTCTGATAATATCAGTTTGCTTATTCATGACAATGACGGCAGCGGTACCCAAACCGGAACCGACATCTTTCAAGGCATCGTAATCCATCAAGACGTTTTCACAAGTTTCCTTGGTCATAATAGGGACGGAGGAACCACCGGGTATAACCCCCAATAAATTATCCCAACCACCTTTGACACCACCACAATGTTTTTCTAATAATTCCTTCAATGGAATCGACATTTCTTCTTCAACAGTACAAGGTTCATTGACATGACCAGAAATACAGAAAAGCTTAACCCCTTGATTTCTTTCACGTCCAAATGAGGCAAACCAATCACCACCTCTTCTCAAGATAGTTGGGGCGACAGCGACGGTTTCGACGTTGGCAACAGTGGTTGGTCTACCGAATAAACCAACACCAGCAGGGAAAGGAGGCTTCAATCTTGGTTTACCAGCTTTACCTTCAATAGATTCAATTAAAGCAGTTTCTTCACCACAGATATAGGCACCCATACCACGATGGATATAGATATCGAAATCATAACCGGAACCACAGGCGTTTTTACCCAAGAATCCAGATTTGTAAGCTTCATTAATAGCTTGTTGTAAAATAACAGTTTCATTATAGAATTCCCCTCTGATATAAATGTAGGCTGCGGAAGCATTCATACCTCTACCAGCCAATAAACAACCTTCTACTAATTTATGAGGATCTTTACGAATAATTTCACGATCTTTACAAGTACCAGGTTCACCTTCATCAGCATTTACCACCAAGTATCTTGGACCTGGGTTCTTATCCCAACCAGGAGGGTTCATGAAAGACCATTTTAAACCTGAAGGGAATCCGGCACCACCTCTACCTCTTAAACCCGATTTCTTCATTTCATCAATGATCCATTTATCACCTTTTTGGATAATCTCCTTAGTTTTGTGCCAATCACCCATCTTTTGAGCTGATTTTATATCATGGCCATAATTGCCGTAAACGTTTTGAAAGATTCTATCAGTATCTTTTAAACCTCCATAAATTCTGTTAGTGTTAGCAGCAGGGTCTACAACAGTAGCAAGAGACCTAGCAGCCACTCTGCGATTGAAGGTACGAAGCATAGCTAGAGAATTGAATGTGTATGTTGTACCAAAGAGTTTTCAATATTGAGTTTTTCGTAGGGTAAGTAAAATTTCCTCTGCGATTATTGGTTAAAAGAGAAGATGGTAGCGCAGATATTTAGTAATAGAAGAAAGAGAAGGATAGGATAGAAGAAAAAGGAGTAGTAAAGGATTAATTGGGTATAAGTATTATAGATATATAATTAGTATTCTCTTCTTTTTTTCCTTTCTTTTTTATTTCACCTTAATTCTTCTTTTGTTTTAACATGTATATTAGTTTTACTCATTATACAATTTATATTACCATCTATACAACTATTTATCTTTCATTTATCCATTTAAACATTCCAGTGAAGGAAGTGTAAAAACATTTCTTTTTTTGTTTATTACTTATCAAGTTTTAGTTTTAGTTATCTCAAACTTATTAGCTCTGTATTTTTTTTTTCTTTTCTATTTAATAACAGTCATGAAGAGAATGAATAGGATAATTATAATTAAATACGAAAAAAATGTCACCATACATATCATAACTGTCAATTTCAGACTTCTCTTTATTGGTTTAGTTTCATTCAGTAACCCATTCACCCCATAATCATTCATTTCATGATCTTCCTCTCTCTGTTCTCGAAATGTATTAACCAACTCATTAATACGATTCACTACCTGTTGCTCATAGATATCTCCAAGATACCCAAGTGGTTGGTTATTCATTTTATGGATATGAATAAAAGGAAAAATATAAAATTTGGGTGATATGTCATTAATATAAACTACTTTCCTAGGAAAGTACAAGAGTATTCAAAGAATATACTACATTGTAGTGGTTGTATATATATTGTTAATGATAATGGTGCTACTTGGGAGTTCTTGAGGAATTGTTTTGTTTAGGGGGTTTTTCTAGACAATTTATCATAAAATTAATATACATTGATATAAAATGAAATAAAGAACACTAAATCTATAATGTTCTAAAGAGAAGAAAGTGATCTCGAAGAAAGTTATCTCCAAGAGAATTTTCTCGAAGAGATATTTCATATTGACAGTCTTTCTTTGTGATAATTTGGCACCCGAGATTTGTTATAATATCTACTCTAAAATTGACATGAACAGTAGATTGTTATATATTACCTACCTTTTCATTTACGACCATATAGTGATCCCCAAACAGTAAAACCAGCTATAACTGCAATCATCAATACCGTATATATATAGAATTCTATAAACACTCTCCTTTCAATTTTGGCGAGTTTTTCTTGATGCAGCAACTCTTTGGCGTCAACCGCTTCTCGATGAATGTCTCTCCATGGATGTTCACCCTCGTTGTCTTCGGGTATATTGTTATTACCATTCATCATGTAGATAATGTTTTTGTAGTTTATTTTTGTTACATAAATTACCAGTTTATCTATATAATGACTCTCCCAATTGAGTAAGAATAAAACCAGAATTAAAAAAAAAAAAATCAAATTAGTAGGTTCACATTCTCAGATACATGGCGGATAGAGAGTAAATCTTTTAATATACATTATAGTACTTATTATGGATTATCTATTTTCATATATTCCATATGTCTTTCTATTATTTTATTTTCAGGTTATATGTCTTTATTGGTCTATTATACATGGTTTTATAAAATACTTACATCTTACTAGATCACCTTCAATTCAAACTTAACCATATTCTCATGGCTGTTTTCCAACAACAATCCGAATTCCTTGCTCATACATCCTGCCCTGTCTGCCCGTTTCTGCTGACTTCGATAAGGAATCCAAAAAAAAGACCCCAGAAAACCAAAAACAACCAAGTACAGAACATCGCAAACCTATTGTCACCTCTTCTCTTCTTGGAAAGCTTTATTTCCTCTCCCATCTGCGTCTTCCTATCCATTACAAAACGTATTTGACACTTAAAATTATAAGGCGGTAATTTAAGGTAGGTTTCCAGTATTTACCAGATATCAATGACAAAAAGTTGCCAAAAATAGGAAACTTTATCAGTTCAGCTGTCTACAAAATTGGCACTTTAATCATTGGCACTTGACTACGGATTATCTTGCCACTTTTGTTCCTAGTTTTATATTATTATGTTTTAAATGGTTTCTATTCAAATTTCTCTATTATATATTGCTTTATCAAAATCCTTACAGATCTAGAGGGTCGTCAGCTGCTTTCTTATTAGTTGGAACCATGCCCCTGTTCTTGGCTAAAAAGGATCCAAAGATTATACACATCATAATCAATATATAGAAACTAATGACCATCACCAGCCTTATGTCACATCTATCCTGTATAGCAAGCCTAGTTTCATTTCTCATCTGCTTCTTCCTATTCATTTGGTTAGGACTATAAAGGACAATGGTAACATTAGATTGGTTCCAGTAGTTACCAGATTTCAATGGCAAAAAGTTGCCCAAATTAGGAAACTTTACTAGGTCAACGGTCTACGGCAATGTCATTTTAAAATTATTGGTACTTGACTAAGGATTATTCTTCCAAGCTTTCTACCATTATGACCTAAATATTCTATATCAAGTTATGTAATATATGGTCTATCAAACATATCAAGAAGATCACCTCAGACTTACACATATTTTCATTATTGTTCGCTGGAGGTGACTGAAATGACATAATGTCTGACTTCCTCATTCCACTTTGCTTCTTCTTCACGCTGTATATCCTGATAGTCTGGAATCATACCCCTGCGCTTTGCGATAAAGAGCCCAAATATAATACACAAGCAAACCAATATAACTAAAGTAACGAACATCAAACACCTTCTGTCACATCTAATCTTTATAGCAAGCTTTATTTCCTCTCTCCTTTGCGTTTCGCTATCATATACTTCATAACTTCCTGTAAAAGGATTATACACCCTACGCCGCCTATCCATTTAAAAGTGTAGTTTATTAAGGTTAAACATTACAGTAGTTTGTATTTAGCAGATATCACTGGCAAAAAGCAAACTAGGAAACTTTACCAGTTCAATAGCAGTAATGACGCTTTAATATATATTATATCTTAACTACGGATTATTTTCCTGCCATTATTTCATTTTGCAAGTTTTATATAATCATGTCTAAAATGTACTACATTCAAGTTATGTTTTATATTGGTTTAGTATGCTACTTAGAAAATCAGAAAATCACCCTTAAACATATCAAAATGGTTCTTTGCTGAAGGTGACTGAGAAGACATTATGTCAGACTTCCTCATTATACCTTACTTCCTCATCCCCTTGTACATCCCGATAGCCTGGGATCATGCCTCTGCGACCGGCGATAAAGACCCCAAGGATAATACACACGCAAACCAATATAAATAAAGTACAGCACATCCCAGCCCTTCTTTCACTTCTACGATCCCTAACAAGCTGCATTTCCATTCTCCTGTGTGTATCTCTGTCATCTACTTCATAACGTCCTGTGTAAGGATTATACACCTCAGGCCGCCTATCCATTTGAAAAAGTAGTTGATTTCCACAATGAATGATTTAATAGGCTCGTATTTAGCAGGTATCACTGTCATAAGAAAATTAGGAAACTTCAACTGTCAATAGCAGTATTTTGATATATATTATATGTTAACTACGGATTATTCTCCTGTTATTTCATTTTCCAAGGTTTATATAATCATGTCTATGTACTATATTCAAGATATATTGTATTTGGTTGCATCATATTATTTAAATATCAAGAAAATCAGAAAATCACCCTAATTATATCCGATTTTTGCTGATGGTGCATCACAGCACACTATGTCTAATTTCCTCATTCCAATTTGCTTCCTCATCCCGCTCTATATCCTGATAGCTTGGTCTCTTTACTCTGCGCTGGTCGATAAATAGTCCACATATAATACACAAGCAAACCAATATAAATATCCCCAAGAACATCAACCCCCTTCTGTCACATCTAATCTTTCTAGCAAGCTTTATTTCCTCTCTCCTGTCCTTATCCCTGTCTTCTGCTTCATGACGAAATGTGCGAGGATTATAAACAAGCCTGGTCCTATTCATTCTATCCTCCTCTTCATAACGATTTGTGTTTGGATTATAAACAAGCCTGGTCCTATCCATTTGAAAATGTGGTTGATTAACATTAAAAGCTACAGTGGTAGTTTTATATTTACCAATCACTTCAAAAAAAAAAATAGGAAACTTTACCAGTTCAACTGACATCAAAATTGGGAATATGAATTTATATTAAAATACAATCCCTTTTCATCTGATGAAACCGCCATTCCATTCTATTGTCATTAAATATATATTTGCAAATGTGGTACTTGGGTGCAAAAAAAGGTTAGATCCACTGGCATTTTTAGTAATAGTCGTAACCCCACTGAGTGGAAGGATTATATAAGAGTATATTTCTTATAATGATTTATGCCAACGCATTGACATAATCATTTTATTTAATTTTGTCATTCCTTAAGTTCAATGTTTACTTTACAAGAAGTGTTGGTATAATGTATGGGTTATAGTATTTCAATTCTTTTACTGTTAGTCAAAACTAGAAAAGGTTTAGTTCTTAATAATTTGATATTTGGTTATCCTTTTGTTTGGTTTTATTATCTCTACACCTTCAACTGCTTGTCTGCCAATTCTACTATTTTCTCTCTGTTTGATTTTTTGCCCTAACAAAAATTGAATTTTCTCATCGCAGTTTAAATTTCAAATTTGTTGGACGAAGTTTAGAAGAAATTTTTATTTATTCTTCTTTTAACTATGAATTAGAATGTTTAAACTTGCAATACTAGGTATTGTTCTATCTATATACTACTATGTCTTCTTGTCTCCTTTCAAATACACTGAATTGGCTCAAGTCGATTTTTCAAACCATTTTTTGAAAAATTCACCCAAATCTCCATCAAACTCTTACCTTGATTTCAAGTATCCTCTTAGAGATCGTGAACAAATAGGTAAAGAGAATGCTACGTTGGTCATGTTGGTGAGAAATAGAGAGTTGGCAGGGGCTCTAGAATCCATGAGATCGTTGGAAGACCGGTTCAACAAAAATTACCATTATCCGTGGATTTTCTTTAATGATGAACCTTTCACAGACGAGTTCATTGAAAAGACTACTCTTTTCGCTAGTTCTAAAACGTTCTATGAAATAATCCCTAGTCGCGATTGGGATATGCCGCGATTTATCAATAAAACTAAAGTTGATGAAGCAATTGCTCAGGCGGTTGCTGACGAAGTCATATATGGTAGTTCCAAATCTTATAGGAACATGTGCCATTATAATTCGGGTTACTTCTACAAACAGAAAATTCTTAACAATTACGATTGGTATTTCCGAGTCGAACCAAACGTTCAATACCTCTGTGATTTTCAATACGATCCTTTCGAGTTGTTGAGAATTAATAATAAAATTTATGGATTTGTTATTGCTATCCATGAGTATGAAAATACGATTCCGACATTATGGGATACGGTTGAAAAGTTTATGGAAACTTTTCCAGATTTGATCCATCCTAATAATTCTTTAGAATTTATCACATCAAGAGACGCTGATCTAGACCTCTGGGAAAACCCTTACCCGTCAAACAGTTCCTACAATTTGTGTCATTTCTGGTCCAATTTTGAAATTGCCAATTTGAATTTCTATAGATCGGAAGCGTATAACACCTATTTTGATTTTCTCGATAAGGCCGGCGGGTTCTACTACGAACGCTGGGGTGATGCCCCAGTACATTCGATTGGGTTGAATATTTTGGCCGATAAAAATCAAATCCACCATTTCGAAGACCTTGGGTATTACCATGCTCCGTTGATGACTTGTCCGAGTTCGGATGAGGTCTTGGCGTCGAAAAGGTGTGTTTGTAAAGCCGATTATGGCAAGGATAGGGTGGAAACTGCGATTGATCTTAATTTTTTTTCTTGTTTGCCTAGATGGTGGAGGTATGGGGCTGGGAAGAAGTTTTTTAATGAGATTGAGAGTACCTTTGGTGTATAAGCAATCACGAAGTGATTGAGGTATTCACAAAGAATTATCACGTCGAACTCACGAAGTGATGAATTAGGATCTCATTTTACAAACTGCAATCCCATGTAATTATTGCAATGATATTTCTTCTGCAAATGGTATGTACCTCTATTAATTTTCCTTCTTATATCAAATGATGATTAAAATACTTCAATCTTATCTACATTATTTGAATGGGGTATACTTGTATACCCTTTGAAACAATAGGTTTATCTGACTGATATAAGGATGTTACTAATTATTTTTGATTTTCGTACTAACTTCTAGTTTAATGATATGTTTGGATAACCAATTGAGACAACAATCTTGGTGACTTATGAGATTTGTCCTCTTATTTTTTGTTTCATGATTATTGATTAATGATGAACTATTCTATTTCTATGGTAAAATGTCTTTTTTTTTTTGTTTTTTTTTATTTAACTTAAGAACGTATGAATACAGATTACTCTGTTGAATACTCTTTTATAGATTGTATAGAATACCCTATAATACAATATCTACTTCGTTAAACATTTGTGATTTAATCATTTCTAGTAGTGTATACAGTCCATCTCATCTTGTAAGCATCGCATAAAATTTTCAGATTGTTATAGTAGTACTATAGTGATTGCATCTCTTACAACTTATTAAATATGGCTAGAAGTGTATTGAAAACCCAGTTGAAACACCATCAATTGGTCTCTGCTATTGACAAATCAAAATCTAAACCAAAAGTCACCAAAAATGTTGAGGACGAAGAAGAACAAGAAGAAATAATAGAGAAACCAGTTAAAAAGACTACTAAAGATTACAAGAAATCAAAGAAGGAAAAGGCTGTTGATCCAGATGCATACCAAAGTACTGCTTTATCCAAAAAGGAACAAAGAAAATTGAAAAAATCAAAGAAAGATGATGTAGAAGAAGAGGTAGTAGAACCAGAACAAGAGCAAGAACAAATTGCTGAAGATGATGAAGAGGAAGAGGAAGAAATTGATTTCAAAAAGTTAGCTGAAAGTGACAGTGAAAGTGATATCGATGACGATGAAGATGAAGACGAAGACGAAGATGACGAGGAAGAAAACGACGTTGAAGATGATGCTGAAGAATCTGACGAAGAAGACGTACCTTTGTCTGATGTTGAGCTTGATGATGATGCCGATGTTGTGCCATTCACCAAATTAACCGTCAACAACACTGCTGCATTAAGAGAATCGCTCGCTAGAATTGAATTACCATGGGCCAAACATGTCTTCACTGAACATCAATCTAT
>JAXQKE010000132.1:75195-86654 GCA_037042355.1 Candida sp. Y128-05E | reverse complement strand
ATTCTACCATTGACATGAACACCAATATCGACCTTCATGATATCATCTTTACCAAGAGTGAGCTTGTCACCAGTGTTTGGAGTATAATGGGCAGCTACATGGTTCAACGATAAACCGGTTGGGAAACCAACACCTGATTTTTTGGTATGTTCGTTACCAGCATAAGTTCTTACAGAATCTTCGATTAAATTGGCAATATCAATCATGGCCATACCTGGTTTTATAGAAGATTGAGCCTTGTGTCTAACTCTTCTATGGATTTCTGCACCTTTTCTGAAATCCTCCCATCTGTTGTTTAATTGTCTGTCATTGTATCTCATCTCTTCAGAAGTTGTACGATAAGTATTAACATCTAAAGGATACTCCTGCCATTCCCCTTCGGGATAATGTCCACTGGGGTAAGATTTTGAAATAGCACCAAGCTTCTTCTTCTTTTTGTTATTCTTCTTTTTCTTCTTTTTAGAAGCAGAAGCTTCAGTACCATTGTTATCTTCATCTTCTTCATCATCATCATTTTCTTCTACTGTTTTTGGTACATCTTCTTTTGTAATCTTTTCTGCTACCACGTTATCCTGGTTAAGGGTCAAGTCTTCCACTTGAGTTTGTAATTCCGGAGCAACCATGGTAATTAAATGGGTGCTAACTAAAAATGATTTTTCATTCCTTATAGTGCGATGTTCTCACGATTTCTTTTTGGGACCAGCTCAAATTTGAATACACAAGAAGAGAAAATATTTACTAAACAGTAATTACAATAGAGGTTAGCTAAAAGTAGATTCATAGCATTAATCACAATTTATACAATTTGAAATCTTCAGTGTCAAATTTTGCTTAGTTGAATATTTTCATTTAAATTTGCAACCAAATGCGTTGCAGACCATTTGGAACAAATCTACAAATATACAATTGGTCAAGTTATATTGATAATTTTAATTACAATTAATCATAAATGGAAAATCTATTAAAATATTTCTAATTAACGAAATTATGAAATGATTATATGATGAAATGAATGTATGAAATGAATATAGTGAATACCCAGCACTGCTGTAATGTATAATGATAGTGCTTGTGATGATGGAAATATTTTTGGAACACTTTTGATGCAACTTATGTAAATGGAGTTGAGTGTTGTAGAATAGCAAGATATTTGTAAGATGTTCAAAAGCCGATCATCGACTGAAGAATATATCAGTTCGTGATATTCTAGATGTAGATACATGTAGTGTATATGCGTAATCCTGACATGATTGGTAAGACAATGACTTAAATATGAAGAAAATTGAACTTCGTTCAATCTCTATTTCTAGTATCACTACCTTTCTAATGCTTGTAATCCTGACATAATAAGACAATGAATTAAAATAATTCAATGTTCTATGACAATTTTCTGATGCTTCTAAACCTGACACTTTGATTAGAAAATGATTCAAAGAACCAATGGGGTTGAACTTTGTTCAATCTAAATAAAATAGTAATCGAGATCTCACTTCGTTCGATCTCAATCTCTATTTCTATCCCTTTCCTGATTCATCAAATTATTAAAATCAGGAGTCTTCAACAAATTCTTCTGCAACATTTCCCCCCCTGGACTTGGACTAAAGAAATTCACATAATCATTCATATTAAACCCGGTTGGCGTCAAAGTCAAACCATGACTGGGCAAATTCCCACCCAAGTTATTGAAAAGATTGAACCCAGGAGTTAATCTATTATTAGGTGTCTTTGTATTAGCTTGTAAATGTCTTTTTGGCGTTACTGGAGGCGCTGGTGCCACAAATCCAGATTTATTGGGGTTATTCGACTCTCTGGTGGTGGGTAACGAAGAAGTGTGTCTTGGAGTGTAGTAAGGTTTAGCAGGCGAAGGGGAAGTAGCTAAAAACATGAGTAAATCAGCACCTTCGTTATCATTATAATTATTACTCTTAGATTTGGGGGTCTTCAACAATGCCGAATCGTGCAATTCCTTTTTAGCTAGGGTAGGAGTTGTAACCTTATCATCTAAACTAGGTTTCAAAGTAGTTTGCTTAGTTGGAGTGTTGGGACGTGGTATTTCTTCTAATACCATTTGAGGGCCACCTTTTAAAGGCAGAGTTTTCCTTTTCTTAGTTGGAGAATCTTCATGGATAGGAGGAGAAACAAGATAAGTGGGATTCATTTTCGTGGGAGATTTTGAAGATGGAGAATATAAATTGGGTGAGGAAGTGATATTTTTGGATGGAGTGAAGTAACTTTTCAATGGAGAAGAATTGGTTCTTATATTAGTAGGTGAAAGTGATTGTTTAGCAGTTAAACTAGCTTTACTTAATTTTTTCTTTAATTCAGCAGCTATTTTCTCCAATTCTTCCTTTTTTAATTGTGGTTTCTGTTTCTGATTGGTTTGAGACATGTTGGAAGTATCTTTGAGAGTGGTCATAGTAATAATATCCATCAGCAGAAGAAGGGTGGATATTTTATTCTAGAGTTGAGATGGTTTTCTTCACGCGTTAATATTTTTTTTCTACTGTCCCTATTTAAATTACTTGCTTAATGATGATTTCCTAATTGGGACAAATTAATAGCGTACGTATAAAGTTAGCATTCTCAATCTCTCTTGGTAACACATAGTGCAATTGCTTCACTACTTTATTCTGTCTGCAACTACTACACTTTTTTTTCTTCTTATATCCAATTAAATTAGATCGCTAGGTATAGATATAAACAAAACGATAATAATTTTATTACTTTAAGTAAAAATACATTACAGTACCTTGACGATGAAAGTAACAAGCAACTGGTATCTACGGTGTTAACTTGTCCATTCATGTCCATCGCGATTAGGGCGAGATATTACTATTGTTTGAGATTGAAATGAAAAATACAATAATTATAATGTATGTAGATGAAGGAAAGTAACTGGAGAAGTATCAATTTAACCGGATTAGTTAGGTTTTGTTGAAAATATATAGCAGTTACATTACCCCCCCTTATTTTTTGCAGCCAAATTTTTATTGGCGTACGATATATAGTTAACTAGATGTACATTAGTGTACAACATAACAAAGAAATAAATTACCTAGATTTAGAGAATGGTCTATTTGGTAGTACAAATATGTAATCGATTTCAAATGATATTGTAAAATAGTTGTCTACTATTGGTTTATGAGTAGAAGATTTTCAATCTA
The DNA here is from genome assembly GCA_037042355.1 of Candida sp. Y128-05E. Lineage (NCBI taxonomy): Eukaryota > Fungi > Ascomycota > Pichiomycetes > Serinales > Debaryomycetaceae > Candida > Candida sp. Y128-05E. The sequence continues at coordinate 83,490 of JAXQKE010000132.1, read as the reverse complement.
AATTAATAATAGTTAAACTGGATATTTGTTAAGTTTGAAAGTGGTGTTCTATTCCTGGAACATTTATTTATTTTGATGGTTATTAAATAGAGTTAAATTTAAATAGAAATTATTTATATAGCACAATATTATGTAGTATAGTTGGATTGGAGAGAGATGATTATAATTATATATAATTTTTAGTAGATTTTTTAGAATATTCTTTAGTTAGTATATGCTTTAAGATTATAATTATATATATTAATTACTATTCTACAATATATTTATTACTTATCTTTCCCTTCCAAGTCAATCGGTAATTACCAATCTGATCTACCAGGCGAATTTCTTGATCTCAGTGCGTCTATGGAAATTTAATTTTGATAAGTGTTAAATTCAACCAACCATGCTTTATCTCTTCATCTTCATAGGTATAGTGTTTGGAGTATCCAAGGGGCTATCCAAAGTGTTACCCCAACACTTCTATGTCCCTCCACATGATTGGAGACAGAAAATAGATAAAGTTATCAATTATGAAAAACCAATTTACTTGAAAGTGGGTCATAAACGGTCAAGTTATAGAAGAAGATTGATCTTGGCTAGTTCCCAACCTAGTTATTATACGAATTATATTAATAATAAAGTGAAAATAAATCCTCAGGAAGATAAACAGGACTTTAAAGAACAAATGACCAAGAGAAACCCCGAAGATCCCCAACGTAAATTGATTTATGGATTCTTCCATCCATACGCCAATAATGGTGGTGGAGGTGAACGTGTTTTATGGCAAGCTGTTAAAGCGACTTTGGAGAATCCACGTAATGTTGTGGCTATTTACACCACAAATAAAGAAGAACCTTTACAAATTATTGGAAAGACGAAGGAAAAGTTCCAAATAGATTTGGACGCTTCTCGAATTGTATTTGTTTATTTATCCCGGTTCAATAACCTTATTGATACTAATTACTGGAAACATTTTACTTTAATAGGTCAATTATTTGGCACTTTTTTGTTAACACTTGAAGCAATGAATGAATTATCCCCAGATATCTGGATAGATACTATGGGATTACCAGCCAGTTACTGGCCAGTTGCTAAGATCTTGGGTATTCCTATACTAGCCTACGTTCATTATCCTATCATTCAACAAGATATGTTCAATAAATTGAAGTTTAATAAAATTAGAGATGTTGTAAACATTAGATCTTTTGGTGATTTCAAACAATACTTTAAATTAGTTTACTGGTCAATCTTATACTGGCTATATGTTTACCTAGGTTCACTAGTCAACATCACCTTGACCAATGGTAGTTGGACCCAGAACCATTTGTCTAATATCTGGATCTACAATAAATTGTACAACCATCCAATTGATATAGTCTACCCACCCTGTGCTACAGAAAATTTTCCTAAATTCGAATCCCCCACCAGAGACAATAAAATGTTGTACATATCCCAATTCAGACCCGAGAAAAGACACGATTTGATTGTGAATGAATATGGAAAATTCTTAAAGCAAGCTAAACTGGCAAAAATTCCATTAGGGTCTATTCCAACGGTGGTATTCCTTGGTTCATGTCGTACTGCTGATGATACAAATACATTAACTAGCTTGAAACAACAAGTATCAAAACTTGGTCTCGAAGATTACGTCGAATTTGTTGTCGATTGTTCTTACCAAGATCTTTTGGCCTGGCTAGGCAAAGTCGAGTTTGGAGTCAATGCCATGTGGAATGAACATTTCGGGATCGGCGTTGTCGAGTATCTCTGCGGAGGCGCTATACCCATCGTTCACGCCTCGGCAGGACCATACTTAGATATTGTTGCAAATGAAGAAGTAGGATACTTCTTCAAGGATAAATCAGATCCCGATTTCACCGGTGAGACAAATGGAGATGAATTGGTCTTTGATGATCAATCATTCCCTACATTTTCCCAATTATTAAGTAAATTTGTCGAAACCCCAGAATTAGTCTCTCCAGAAAACTTGAACAAGAAAAGAGTGGCAGCACAAATGGTGTTGCATAAGTTTTCCAATGAAGCGTTTGATGCCAGGTGGAGACAATATTCCCAGCAATTGCAAGCATTTGAATTGGAGATGAGACTTGCTAGAGAGACCGAAGTGGAAATGGTATTTTAAGTACGAGTTTCAAAGCAACGAGTGTATGTGTATTCAACATTTTCATTAATTTCAATAACCTTTTTCTAAAATCGAATTGAGGGTCAACTGCAATAACACTGATAAATATTAACCACTTGTAAGGATATCATAAAAAGTTGTATTTATAGAGTAAATAGGAATATTTTAATAGAATTTATAAAAAGTATATTATCTAATATTTCATAAACCATAGGGTAGGTAACATATAAATATAGTTTTATTAATAAAATAAAGTAGTTCATTAAAAATACTCGTGTTTTAATTGCATTGAATAAGTAATATGACTATTTTTACATAATATCTCTAATTACTATATTTATTATATCTTAATAAATATCGTTCTATCTTATATCTTCTTCTTTATTCATTTATAAACTACCAGTGTGTGTTTCATTTTGGTGGTAGAAATTGTTGCAGCCATAAAAATCTCAGAAGTCGTGTAAAACCGAATTTTCAAGTTTGATCTCCAATCGTCAGCGTGTTAACTTTAGACAACAAGTGGTAGAATCACACACAGTTACTTCACATACCTTATCATATCCCTTTCATTCAACTGTTACAGACAATTGTTCTATAATTAAATAATGAAATTGGACGTGACTAAACAATTCTCAACTCGTTCCGATCGAGTTAAAGGTATTGATTTCCATCCAACTGAACCTTGGATCTTGACTACCTTGTATAATGGGAAGGTTGAAATCTGGTCTTATGCTACAAACAGTATAGTTAAATCTATACAAGTTACTGACTCCCCAGTACGTACTGGTAAATTCATTGCTAGAAAGAATTGGATTGTTGTTGGTTCTGATGATTTCCAAATCAGAGTTTATAATTATAATACCGGTGAGAAAGTCGCCCAATTCGAAGCTCATACTGATTATATCAGAAGTATTGCTGTACATCCTTCAAAGCCTTATTTCTTAACTTCGTCTGATGATTTATTGATCAAAATGTGGAACTGGGACAATAACTTCAAATTAGAACAGACTTTCGAAGGTCATCAACATTATGTCATGAGTGTTAACTTCAATCCTAAAGATCCAAACACTTTCGCTTCGGCTTGTTTAGATAGAACTGTAAAGATTTGGTCGCTAGGCGCGTCGCAACCTAATTTCACTTTGATTGCCCATGACGCTAAAGGTGTCAATTATGTTGATTATTACCCTCAAGCCGATAAACCATACTTAATCACTACCTCAGATGATAAGACTATTAAAATCTGGGATTACCAAACCAAATCTTGTGTGGCTACTTTAGAAGGACATTTATCTAATGTTTCATTTGCCATTTTCCATCCAGAATTACCGTTAATTGTTTCCGGTTCAGAGGACGGGACTATCAGATTCTGGAACTCAAACACTTTCAAGTTGGAAAAGTCAATTAATTATAGTTTGGAAAGAGCCTGGTGTGTCACCATTTTACAAAAATCGAATTTGGTCGCCGCCGGGTTCGATTCGGGGTTTGCTATCATCAAACTTGGTAATGAAGAACCATTGTTTTCGATGGATGCCAACAATAAATTGATTTATGCTAAAAACTCTGAGGTGTCACAATCCATTATCAAACCTTCGTCTACGGAAGGTTTGAAAGATGGGGATTCACTTCCCTTGCAACCTCGTGAGTTGGGATCTATTGAAATCTACCCCCAATCATTATCACACTCGCCAAATGGCAGATTTGCTGCTGTTTGTGGTGACGGTGAATATATCGTCTACTCCGCTTTAGCCTGGAGATCGAAAACTTATGGAAATGCCCTTGACTTTGTCTGGAACACTCAAGATACTAGTAACGCAACCTCCTACGCCGTGCGAGAATCGCAATTGTCGGTTAAATTGTTCAAAAACTTCCAAGAATACCTTACTTTGGATTTAATTTACCAAGCAGAGAAAATTTTCCCTGGTGCCTTGTTAGGGGTTAAGTCTGAAGGTTGTATTTCATTCTACGATTGGGAACATGGAAAATTAGTAAGAAGAGTCGATTTGGAAGATGACATCCAAGATGTGGTCTGGTCCGCTAACGGTGAGTTGTTGGCTATCCTCACTAATTCCGGTGAAACCAGACAATCGGGTGCTAGCAGTAACCACGAAACTTACTTTTTGAGTTATGATGAAGGCTTGTTCGAAGATGCATTGACCAAGGGTGAATTGGATGCTGAAGAAGGTGCCGAATCCGCTTTCGAAGTTTTGTATACCTTACCAACTTCCGAAACCATTTTATCAGGTAAATTCATTGGTGATGTTTTTGTTTACACAACCAGCACTACCAACAGATTAAACTACTTTGTTGGGGGTGAAGTGATTAATTTAGGTCATTTTGATCACAAATACTATATTGTTGGATACAAAGCCGATCAAGGTAATAGATTATTCTTGGTTGACAAGTCGTTCAATGTTATTTCGTGGTATGTCAATTCTGAAGTTTTGGAATTACAAACATTGGTTATGCGTGGTGATTTAGAACACTTGGCTACCAAAAATATCTTGGATGAAGAAACTGGGGAAGAAATCCCAGATGTATCTACTGTTACAGCTGAAAGTTTACCAGAGGACTATACAAAATTAATTGAAAGTTTCAGTAAAACTGAAAAAAACCAATTGTCAAGATTCTTTGAAAAATTGGGCTATCTTGCATTGTCTTATTCATTATCACAGGATTTTGATTCCAAATTTCAAATATCCTTAGCAACAGGCAATTTGAAGCAAGCTTATCAATTATTATCATCTAATCAAAAAGAAAATCCTTCTACTACATTAGCTAACTCTGCTAAATGGAAGAGACTTGGGGATTTAGCATTATCTAATTGGCAAATAAAGTTGGCCGAAGACTGTTATTGGTTAGCCAATGATTTTTCCTCGTTATTGTTATTATTATCATCTAGTAATAACCAAAACGGATTAGTCAAATTAGCTGAAGAATGTGAAGCTAAAGGTAAATATAATATTGGTTGGCAAGCATGGTGGTTAACCGGAAATAAAAGTAAATGTACCGATTTGTTGTTGAAGAGTGAAAGATACACTGAAGCAGCTGTCTTTGCTACTAATTTTGGGGCTGACCAAAGTCAAATTGCTGATGCCGTCAAATCCTGGAAACTGGACTTGGACTCCAAAAACAAATCGAGAATAAGTGAAAGATTGATTGAACAATTTTCTAATCAAACTATAACTGAAAATGGTACTGATACTTTGATAGACCTTGATACTACTGAGAACAATAACACAACTGAAGAGCCAGTCACTCAGCAAGAAGTTGAGCTTGTTCAAGAAACCGAAATTGTCCCTGAGGCCGCTCCAGAGCCAATATCTCAAGAAGTAGAGATAGAAGCTGAAGCTGAAGAAGAAGATTTTGAAGATGCTGCTGACGAAGTTTGAACGGTTAGCTTAAAAAAATGTTTGCGTCCTAAATAGAAACTTTTAGAATGCACTTTGTACTTTATAAACATACACATTGATAAGATTGAAATGTAGATTGAGCAATAAATCGTGTTACATATATGTATATACAAGGATTTTTAATGTACAATTTGAAGGAACTCATCTGCCAGTATGGTATGGGGATCTCAAAACAAAGTATCGATATCGAATTCATCATCCATTTTTTTATCTTTAGCCACAAAAAACACTTCTGTAGTGCCATCTGTTCCGTTTCGTTTATTCACATTATTAAATACCTTCTTCAATCGATTCTCATACACTTTGACTTCGGGATCTAAATAGTCGACCTTAGACAATCTGGTGACGAACGTACCTGTTGGTTTTAGGACATTGCAAGCCAAATGTAGTGCTGCATCATTCAAGTCAATGGATGCTCTTGGAGGGTCAACTAATGGTTTATTTAACGCCTCTCTGGTATTGAATCTGGTATATGGTCTTGTGTTTGTGTTATTGAAGAAACCTGTCTGTTGCATGAAAGGTGTACATAAATCCGCCAAAATCAAATCGGGTTTGAATTGTAAATTCTGCAAGACTTGTTTTCTCCTTTGGTGAAACCTCTGTTGCTGTTTTTCTGATAAATCAACCAATGATAAATTTGTGAGTCCCAACATCATGTCATTCATGTCAGAATTATCTTTGTTATCCAGATTTTCTGCTAATTTAGATTCATCTGAATCAGTTTTGACGGCATCTTCAATTTCATCTTTTTCTTTTAGTTCAGCCAACTCTTCGATTTCTTTATCCATTTGATATTCTTTCATTTCTTTTACAAAGTAACTATCATTTTGATCACCTTGTTCGTATTTTCTCAAGGCTATTTCTTTGAAATGATTCAAGATATTTTTCTGCAGTAGCTTGGAGTAAATATTACCTTGAATAGTAGATATACCTGGTGGTGGAGTACCGAACAAAACATCAAACCCGAGAATATGGCATTTTTTATTAAAATCTGCATCATTTAAATCATGGAGTGAGCATAATTTATACTTGGAATAGTTGCACCAATTCCCAGGAACATATCCCAAATCTAGCACTTTATAAACCCCATTAAACAAATTGAACTCTTGGTCTAATCGATGCAACTTCAGGGCAAGCACCATGTTGGCATTATGAATTTGTTGTTGACGAGAAGATTTGTCAAATTTTAACGGTGCCTGGTCTGTGGCTGTAGCATACAATCGTCGTATGGAAGTGTGGCATCTTTTGAATGACATGGTGATTGTCGTATATTGATGAATGTATTTATCCAGAATTATCGCGTCTGGTGCAACAAAATTCAAAAAATGGCTGCAAAATTATAAATTCTATTGAAACAGATGCTAAACACTTGAATCGTGTAAGCATAACAGAAAGAGATGATATAGGTTACCCCCAAGTCCTGGAACTAGTTGAGAGAGAAATTTTGGCCATCTAAAACTAGAAAATGAGTCCCTCATTCTGTCCAAACTGAGCATCAATCTACAATGTTATGTATCACACAACTGATTGATGAGATTTTCAGGTGACACAAGTCATCACTAGAGTTGGAAACTAGAAAATAACTATATAAAGGTTATATTGATCCAACTATGTAGGAGAGCATTAGAAATGGAACAAATGGAATATCTCCTACACCACTAATGGTTTATATGGCACTTTGCTTCAATTGATGTATATAAAAATAGATGAACAGGACCGTTGTAGAGCTTTTGTAGCCTTCAAATGAATCAAAATAATGATGAAGATGATGATTTTCTGGAAGAAATGACACTGAAAACGTGGACTCGTGAGTTTAATTTTGTATAACATCACTGTCGATGGATTCTGCTAACTACCAGACTAAGTAAAAGAATGATTTTATGAGATAATTTATAATCATGAACGGTCATATAGAGTATATCACCAGTAGTATATATGAACTATCCAAGACTTATCCACACCAATGTCCCAAACTTCTTCTTATATGTGATTTATGTACCCAATAGGGGATTGTTTGGTATGCTCGTCGAGTTTAAAGAATTCGATAATCCTTCTAGTGTCGGTACAATGTTGCTAGCGGAGTTGATATATGAGACTTTGGTGTCACCTCATCTCCAGTTGTTCGAAGTCTTACGAAGAGTCGATTTGAAAGAGTATAAAAGATATAAGGACTAGAGCCAAATAAAATGCGTTAAATTAGAAGTTTATGTCTTGTAATAGAAATTTGCTCCCATGCTAGGTAATAAGAAATGAAATCGATTCCAGCAAATGTGGTATTCTACACGGTATACCCCAACCCTTTATTCCTGGTCTCTCGCATTATCTCTATTTCATGGTCAAACTCATATATATATATATATATATGTATGTATATTCTCGATTAAAATTACATTCTAAGCAGTCGTAATCACTCTAACTCTACCGTCACCCTTGTGTAGTTGTATTTATACCAACCTACCTATTACCCAATCAGGCTAAATACTATGTCACGTTTTCGTGTGACTGCTGTTTCTTTTTTATTTCGATTCCTGCATATTGAATTTTTTTTTAGTTGATAAATTTTCAGTCCCATCCCAGTCCTCTGGTTTGTTCTTTATCCTCGTCGAATCAATCTAAATACCAATTCTTTGGGAGACGAATATATAACATGTCCAAGTTAACTTCATCTCACGTTAGAGATAACGTCAAAAAAGTCCTTGAATTCTCCACCGAAACTAAAAAGAGAAACTTTTTAGAAACTGTTGAATTACAAGTCGGTCTTAAAAA
>JAXQKE010000132.1:45185-75084 GCA_037042355.1 Candida sp. Y128-05E | reverse complement strand
TCTGAAGTTTTGATTAAACAAATCCCAAGATTGTTAGGTCCAGGTTTATCTAAAGCTGGTAAATTCCCAACTCCAGTCTCTCACAATGATGATTTATATGGTAAAGTTCAAGATGTCAAATCTACCATTAAATTCCAATTGAAAAAAGTTTTATGTTTAGCTGTTGCTGTTGGTCACGTTGAAATGGACGAATCCGTTTTAACCAACCAAATCTTAATGGCTGCTAACTTCTTAGTCTCTTTGTTAAAGAAAAACTGGCAAAATGTCGGTTCTTTAGTTATTAAATCAACTATGGGTCCATCATTCAGAATCTATTAAATAATTTGCTATTTAATTTTTTAAGGTATATAATTTCATATTTTAATTATTAATCTTTTTCAAACAAACTAAAAGATTGTAGAACTCGTGGAAGAACCCTTCCGCCTTGTAATGCCAACTTGAAATGTAAACTGAAATGCAAATTCGCAACTGAAACTGAATCTGCAACAGATAAATTCTATAAATTCTTAAAAAAACAATTGGCTGGTTTACCTCAATTAACAGATCTTATCATTTATTGTTAAGCAAGGGAACTACTAGTGACATGGCTGTATTCTAAACCTACAATTTTCTTTAGGTATTTTAGACCCCATGAAATAGCCTATATGAAATTAAAATGGACGAAAATATTTATACCCAGATGTTATTTGAATATTTATGCTATTCGACTCCAAATGTATCCTGATTATTGAGTGATCAAGCTTTTATTGTTTTTTCGGGTTTTGTTATTTGCGTATCATTTTATTTGTAATTTTCTAGAATTATTGATTGTATACAGTAGGATCTTTGGCCGAGTGGTTAAGGCGACAGACTCAAGTTCTGTTGACGTAAAGTCGCACGCGTTCGAACCGCGTAGGATTCACTATATTTTTTTTCAATATTTATTCATTACTGGTATATATTAGGAAACAACACTTGTTTGTATTAGCATATTATCAACTTCACTTTACACCTAATTGTTTAGTTTATTGCCTCAGGTTTAGACAGTTTCTTTTACAGTATACCTAACTTTGGAAGCGGTACCGTGGTTATTCTTCCCAATTCGATGACCTTTTGACGTACCATCGGAAGATTTCTGACCTTTACGCTTCCACGTGTGTCCCGAACTAGGAGCAATATTTTCATTCAGTGTATACTGGCCATTCTGCCCAATCTGAAGTCGGTGCAGTTCAAGAGCACGCCATATTACAGTTTCAATAGTTCGTGTCTCAGTGAAAGGACAATAACTTTCCACCTCCAGGCGACAGTCTGGCTCAAGTGAATTAAGAAAGTACATAATTTTGTGATCCTCACTATAATCCAGTCCGCAGATATCCATCAAATCCTGAAAACGGTTGATATGCGCTTCCATATTTCCGTTAAACTGTAATCTAACTAAAGATATAGATGCATTCTGAATTGCGTGTTCTGGGACAAATCGTTTCTTGAATAATACCAAAAATGGCTCCCATTCGGTAGGTGCAGGTGAAAGGTTGTAGAACCATGTTAGAGCCTGACCAGTGATATTCCGACTGAACAATGCGAGCATTGTCTTATCTTTCGAACCGTTGAGCCAACCTTCGTCAGGGGTGCTACGGCATCGTACAATAATAGCCTGGTAGAACCGAATAGCTGGTAAAACATCAGAACCAACAGTTCGTGAAAATTGAGGTTCAATTTTCTCGAGGTGAATCGGGTACACCATCTTTGGATTCCTCATGGCATTGGCAACTGAAGAGTTATGTGGAGAATCCACAGCGATCAACGAAGGCGCAGTGGTTGGAGTCGATGAAGTGGACCCAACAGAAGATTTGGTTCTAGAAGGCGAAGATCTAGGTTTTTTAAAATACAGAGACTGTTCAAAATGTGAATCCAAATATTGCTTAAAGTGCTGGCGCTGTTCAAACATCCGCATCCGAGTCGCTTCCAGATCTGAGTTAAAGCCAGTCTTATTTGCAACATCTTCATTAACCCTCGACCTTTCAACCTCCAGTGCAGCAATAGCTTCAGCTTTAGCTTGTTCCCTGTGCGGAGAGCGATAAATTCTCGTAAACATTAAAAAAACTCAAATAACTCCAATAAATGAAATAACCTCTAATATCCCCCTTAATTTTAAATTGGCTACCAAATAAGTTGTATCTATCCAGAACTAATGTCTTGTATTTAGTTTCTAGTTAATAGCTTTCTTTTCTCGCTCTAGATAGTACTTGTGATACTCTGTAATGTAATCCAGATATGCACAACCAAAACTCTATGCCAACTGTAATTGTCTCTCTTTCAAGATTAGCCAGTATGCTTAATTTGGAAAAGCGATGAAAATATCCGATCTTAATTAACCTGTAGTCTTAATTCACTGCCAAGATCAATAAGTAGCTATCAATTAGTTGTTATCAAATTAATTAATTAAAATCCTCAACCAAAAAATCACAGAGGTATTTATACGATTTATGATTTTCCAAACTTTCGCAGCATCCAGCATAACAAAATTTAAGTAGTGATACAAATGCGGTATTCTAGGCTTGTATAACACTGATACTGTCAAATTAGGAAACTTCAAGGTATTATAGAAGTGGGGATTCTCCCATGTTTTCAATGCTTTGAATAGTCGAGTTGTCAGACTCCTATAGTTCGTTAAGGTGCAAGTTCAGATCAACCGTTTCTGATTCCTCCCTGGTTGTTCATGCTGTCCTACTTATAACTTGGATATAATACATATTTTTATAACATAAAATACAGTTTATTATACATATAGAGGCATGATGGGACATGTTCATAGCAGCTCTGGCTGATTCCTACATACCTGATAATGCTGGCTGACTTCTCTGGTTTGTTATGGTACACGTTTTGAAGGGATAGCTAGTCTTAGAGTGTATAAATACCTCACTGTTTCTGTTGAGGGGTTGAATTAATCAATTTTGCAACAATTTATCGTGTTGGAAGTGGAGACAGGTTAATTAAGATCAGATACTTTTCATTGTATTTCCCATAATACATAAACCCAATAGGTATCTTGTATGAGAGATTTATTCATTGGCCAAATATATTGAGTGGTAATATTGGGGATAACATTTTTTTTCTAAAGTATACACATATTAAGAAAAGCCTATAAATATCTAAAATTGTAATTTTGCAGGACTGCCATAGTCATCCATGTGCTCTTTTCTCAAACGGGGGAAATGGAGAGGAAACTTTAGCAAAAATCGCCGGACAATTTAAGGTGTTCTTGGGAACGACTTAGGGAAGCCGTAATTTTTTACTTTTATATACAGGATCTTTGGCCGAGTGGTTAAGGCGACAGACTCAAGTTCTGTTGACGTAAAGTCGCACGCGTTCGAACCGCGTAGGATTCAATATATATTTTTTTTTGATCTTCTATTACTGGTATTTAAGCAAACATCGTGGTAGAGATACGATAACTCTTATTTAAGGCAATTATTTTTGTGTATTCCTAAATTATTACAGCTCGAACGAATTGAAGCTTATAAACCGCATGTGTAACTGACCAAGAGATTGCTAACACTTAATAACCGAAAGTACTTATTGGACATCTATTTGATTTTTGATACTGAAACGGTTGCATCTAAAAATGGATGTCACTGAGGATCAAGTCCATTGTAATATTCTACAGCGATTCTTGTGGTTAATCGAGATGTATGATTATACAACTGTTGCTGATGATGATGAACTTTTGGAAGGGAAAACCCTTTTCATGTCGTAAAATGTTTCTCAATTAATGTTGCCTTTTCTTTACCTTTATTACATTTTCATTCATTGGGGATGTGTCAAGATTCAAAAAAATTTAGTGAAACATTGGTCAGATTGCTGATGGTAGTTGCGTATTATTGACTTTAGTTTTCATAAATTTGTTTAAGACTAAATTTGTTGTCTCGCTTTTCGACAATTGCGTTTACAGTGTCCAGCCTGGTTGCAATTAAAACAAGTTTTATTCGTACCGTGATTACTCTTCCCAATTCGATTTCCATTTGAATTGCTATTGGTAGATTTCTGATATTTACGCTTCCCCATATTTCCCGAATTCTGAGCAACATTTTGATTCATGGTATACTGGCCATCCTGCTCAATATTCTCCCTAATTTGGTGTAGTTCAAGAGCACGCCATATCGCAGCTTCAAGGTAAGTTTTCTTTTGGGCCTGACAGTATCTTTCCACATCGCTGCTCAAGCTAAGCCCAAGTGAGTAAAGAAAGTACCTAAAATACTGATCCTCACTAAAAGACAATCCACAGATATCCATCAAATCCTGAAAATGGTCGATATGCTCTTGCATACTTCCGTTTCTAAACCGTAACGTACATATAGATAGCATTGCTTCATCTATCGCCTGATCTGGGACAAATCGTTTCTTGAACAATACCAAAAATGGCTCCCATTCGGTGGGTGGAGGTGTAAGGTTGTGAAACCATGTTAGAGCCCTACCAGTGACATTCCGACTAAACAATGCAAGCATTGTCTTATCTTTCGAGCCGTTCAACCAACCTTCGTCCGGAGTGCTGCGGCATCGTACAATAATAGCCTGGTAAAACCTAATAGCTGGTAAGACGTCCCAACCAACAGTATGTGAAAACTGAGGTTCAATTTTCTCAAGGTGAATCGGAAACACCAACCCTGGATAACCCATGGCATTGGCAACTGAGCCGTCATGTGGAGGATCGACAGCAATCAGCGAAGACGGAGTGGCTGGAGTCGATTAAGTCGATTCAACATAGGTTTCGGTTCTAGAAGGCGAAGATCTAGGTTTCTTAAAATACATAGACTGTCCAAGTTGTGAGCCCAAATTTTCACGAACTTGCTTAAAGTGATCGCGTTGTTCAAGCATCCGTGCTAACAACCGAGTCTCTTCCTGATTCAAGTTCAAACCAGCTCCATATTCAACATCTTCATGTTCCCTCGACCTGTCCGTTTCCTGTCCAGCAGTAGCGTCGGCACTAGCTTGATCCCTATTTGGAGAACGATAAATTTCAACCATTAAACAAAATAACTCCAAGAAATGAAATAACCTCTGATTTCCTCCTTAATCTTAAGGTCGCTATCATATGTAATACTAAATCCGTTGTTTATATGTAGGATTTCCGGTATATAAAACAATAGTTTTATATAGGAAAACAAACCGGGAAATTTAGTGCTATATACAGTAGGATCTTTGGCCGAGTGGTTAAGGCGACAGACTCAAGTTCTGTTGACGTAAAGTCGCACGCGTTCGAACCGCGTAGGATTCACTATATTTTTTTTATATCTTGTATATATAAGGAAACAACAACTGTCCACTTGCTTTTTTGTTTCAGAGGGTATTGTTTCAAAGCATTGAGCTGTAGTTAAATTTGACGAGCTAAAATTTCCAACCTCTTGTTTGCAGATTCTGGTAACCTTGATTCAGTTCTTGTCTCTAAACCCCACATAGTAAACATCTCATCCAATAGAGATATTGTTCTCGACAATCACTCCTGCCACTTCAGCTAGTCATACTGTTATATATGGGTGGTTACTCAAAATTTAACCCAGTAGTAGAATTTGGTGCTGTACGTCATTTCGATTCTGTTGCGCTTTCCTAATTTTAGCAGAATTAATCAGATTAATCAAAGATGAACTAATTATTCAATTTGATGCCCTTAAATCAAAGATTAGATGAATGTGTACCTAAAAGAAGCAAGAGAAACTTTTGATAGAGATATAGAGTGTTAAAACCCGTCGTTAATACAGAATATTCAAAACTTTTTGTTAATCTCTTTAATTGGACCCACTTTTCATACATCAACTTGCAGATTAGGTTTTCGTCCTTGTACATTATACTGCTTGATGATGATAGTGAAATCCAACCACCAACAGCCAGACCAAATCACAATGAACTAATTAAAATAACTTAATACTCTCTTGGTGAAAATGATATCACTGTACTCAACGGAACCTCACGAGTAACTTTTGTTTGGGATCCTTATCCTCAAAATTCAATGGAAGAAAGTTACAGGATATAATGTCTAGTTAACTGTGCTTATTCTTGCTATTATCATACTATCAGAATGAATCAAGGATATTCTGATAAAATGTTAGTTCTAATTCAATGTCATTAGTAATTTTTTTTTTTAGTAATAAGCAGGCTATCAAGGTAATGAACTATTTATTCAAATTCTTTTCCTTTCTATGAAATTTACTGACCGTATGGTCAAGGCTACAACGAATAACTTTTGTTAGAAGTATTTGGCTTTTAATCAATGTCTTGAGGCATAAAATATCAAGTAACTAATTCCATTTAAGCATACCGTGTCCTTTTTACAATATATTCTGGTGAAATAGTTCTTACTACATTAATTGGTGATAGGTTTTGATCAAGACGGAGATGGAAAATTATTCTGTTAAAGCATAGGAAAAAATAGTATACTTTTGTATTCTGATTCGACTGGGTTGATCCAATCAGCTTTACATGCAAACAAGCAATCTCTTTTTTTTTCTCTATCTTCTTTAATCTGATTGGTGATACATGTAACAGAAGAAATTTATTTTCAGTATTTTGGTTATTTTGCTGTTTTACGAAATGTGTTAATTTTCGCAACTTTTTTAACGTAAGCCAATAAAAGGTTTTCCAATTAAGGTACCCTAAAAGCACTGCAAGGTACAAATATAGTTCATTCAAAACTAATTATAATTGTATATAGATCTAATGTTTACCTAAGAAAAAAAAAATAGTTATGTTTCAGAATCGAACTTCGGATATTTTATCTTATTAAAAGTATAAATGCTAAATATATGAACCCAAACCTAAGTATTGACCACTCTAATCTTCTTTTCTTGTTTTTTATTCTTCTTATTATGTTTTTTATTATTTTTATGTGTTTGACTGTGGAAAGGTGATTTCAATTTACCTTCGACGCTATTCATATTGAAGAACTCACGATCCAAATCGTCCCCCGAACTTTCCAAAGCTGCTTGCTTACCACCGTAGTATTGTGTTTTAGCTTTAGTTTCACCTTCGTTGTCAGTGTTATTTTTATGTAATGAGAAATTCAAAGAACCCAAATCTTTCGACAAGTCGAAATCATCGGCGGAAATCTTGTGGTTTTGAATGGCATGGACAATTTGTTGTTGTCTTGATTCTGGTAAATGTTTCAAGTCGTATAATTCTTTATTGAATTCACGAGAAGCTTCGATACTGGCAATATCCCAAGTGCCATCTTCCAATTTCAAAGGAGGTGGTTGCACGTATAACAATTTCCCGGAAACGTAGTCTTTCAATATATATCTTGAGGCTCTTGGTTCATCGGCGGAACCATAACCTTGTGTCATATAACCTCTGGCTCTGGCATAGGCATTTAATAATTCTCTTGCGGTTGGGTAGATACCATTACCACCGTCTTCTACTTTTTGAATAGGAATATGGATACCGTAAACCGCTTCTAAGAAATATTTCGGTATTCTTTCACAGACTAAAGCCGTGGGAGGGATATGTTCACGTAATTGATCAATTGGCAACACACCGTTACATACCAATTCACCATTTGAATATGCAAAATTAGGGAAAACTAAACCAGGACAATCACATAATACAACTTCTGGAGATAAGTTAAGAGTTTGGAAATGTTTGGTTTTACCTGGGGTGGCAGAAACGGAAACTTTCTTAGAACCAATTAAAGCATTGATGGTGGAAGATTTACCGACATTTGGATACCCGACCAAACCAATTTGTAATTTACGATTAGGGTATTCAGGATCGTGTTTGAATTTAGGGGCTTTTTCCAAGAACACTTGTTCTAATTCCTCTACTTTTAAAATTCTAGTAGGATCAGTGAGCGCTTGCTCAAAGTCAATGTCTTCGACATCTTGTGAAGTTTCAATTCCAGCTTCCTCTTCTTCCTTTTGTTTTTGCAACAATTCGTTGGCATCGGCGGCAGAGAAAAACATATAACTGATGCCTTTAGCTTGGAAATACTCGGCATATTTTTCTCTTTGGGATTTACTTAACAAATCGGCTTTATTGACTAATAATAAATTATTCTTGGCATGGTTATTTTCGGGTTCACTGAGGCCATCGACATAAGTTTCCAAATCTACCGATCTGAAAAAAAGGGGATTTCTAGCATCGACAATTTGTACTACCAAGTCACATCTTTCAACGACTCTCCATAATTGTTTCCACACTTCTAAATTCCTTTCGAAAGGGGTTAATAATAATTCATTATTTTCAGTTAAATCGGCCAATTCACGTCTCCACTGGAGGAATGCCAAGTTTTCTTGACGGTTAATTTCCAAGGTCGATTGTTCTTTTTTCCACTGAGGTCTTCTAGGGATGGTTAATTTATTTTCAAACACCTGATGTTTTTTACGCAATTCAATCATTTCTTCGTTTGTGAGTAAACCAGTATTGTTTACAATACTGGTATTACCTACTTTGATAATTTTAATTTGTTGAGATTTCTCAGCGGTGAAATCAGTATCGGCCATAGCAGCAGTATTCAAAAACTCATCCAAGGCATTTTCATGAGTAACCGATCTCAATTTAACCCAACCAGCTTCTTTTTTATCAGTTGTAAAACGTAAAT
Source organism: Candida sp. Y128-05E (assembly GCA_037042355.1). Taxonomy (NCBI): domain Eukaryota; kingdom Fungi; phylum Ascomycota; class Pichiomycetes; order Serinales; family Debaryomycetaceae; genus Candida; species Candida sp. Y128-05E. The sequence goes on along the minus strand of JAXQKE010000132.1, from coordinate 66,518 downwards.
CCCCATCAGGCATCATAACGACTTGATTTTCCATCTTTCTTTGGTTGGCAATCGATCTACCTAACCCAATGGTGTTTTTATTTTTATGTTGAACAGCTTTAGGACCTTTTGGAGCCTTCCATTTCTTTTGTTCTGGGTGAAGAGGTACCTTGTTAGTACCAGATTCACTCATTGTTAGTTAGTTTAATTTAGCTAGTATACTTAGTAATGGCCTTTAAAAACTGTGTAACTGAAAATTAAAATCTACGATGATGTCACGTGGAAAATTGTCACAAGACAAGAAGACAAGACAAGAAGGAAGACAAGACTAATAGATAGATTAATATCTAATGAATAGTCACATTTGAATGTATAAATGTTCCAAATAATGATATAAATATTAATATATCACTAACTATAAAATAATAAAAAAACCTTAATACCTCTTTTAACTTCAATAGTATAATCACCTAAATATTTTCAGCAATTATATCTTAAAATTATAAAGTCAATCCATAAAATATAGTTATAAATCTGAAGCCTAATAGAAGCAACTCTAATTATGTATTACATCTAAATGTAGGAAAATATAAAGATTTATAAAAATACATTTGTATACCATTTCGGTTGAATTGATTAGATTTATCTTTCAGTTTTTACATTGGTAAACCTTCCAGAAAGTTTACAAGCTCCCGTTGAAATGATATAAAAGGTTTGTTTTCGATTAATCTCAAAATAATATAATTCAAATTGGGAATATAATATTTATATATTTTTTATATATCAGTTAATAATAGCTTTATCTCCACAATAATGTTACTATATGATACTTAAAATTAAATCTAATTTTATGTAATAATTTATTATCACTAATATATTTTTGATATCATAAATGTATATATCATAATATAAAGTATCATATAGTGTTTATTTATTTATTACAATTAGTATATATATATTAACAAGATAACAAATGGGTTATGCAAATAGTTCATAAAAAATAAACAATTCAATATAGATTAACCAGAATTAATATGCAATTCAGATTTCAAATATTATTTCAAATATCACATTTCAATATCACATTTCAATATCTCAATGACTAAAATATATTTCAATGAATCATCATGTTTATCTATTATATAAATTGATATACATAATAATTTAAATTATCATTTAATGTTTATTACAATTAGTATATATATATCAACGAGAGATTAGGTAAATGGGTTATGCAATAATGATATGCAATTCAGATTAAAATACTTAAAATATCATAATGGTATACATAATATTTGATTATCAACAATGTTTATTTAATACAATTAGTATATATATAAAATAGATGGTTATGCAAAATAGTTCATAATAATATCACAAAAAAACAATACATAAGAATAATTGGCAATGAATGATATATCATTATTATGATTAACCAGAGTTAGTGATGGCATGCAATTGAGATTTAAAATATCATTATTATGATTAACCAGAGTTAGTGATGGCATGCAATTGAGATTTAAAATATCATGTAAAATATTATATATGATCTTTTGCAAATACATTTAAATCTCAATAACATTTAATCACAATGGCAAGCCATTGTGATTAAATGTATTGACTTAACCACTTGAAACCTTCTCCATACCCCGATCTCATAACCACTGAAACCATAAACACCTCAATAGGTCTTTGACCATCGGCCAATTTCCCAGTATCCTTACCAGTAGTATTATAAACCCCCAACGCCGATTTCAATTCCATTTCGGAAACGGCATATTCACGATCGATTTTATTACCCAAAATAACAAAAGGAACTTGCGAAAGTTCTTCAATTCTAAATAACGATTCCAATTCAGCTCTAGTTTCAGCAAATCTTTCTGGATCAGAAGCATCAACTAAATAAATGATCCCATCTACTTCAGGGAAGTAATCTTTCCATAATCTTCTAGCTTGTTCGTGACCACCTAAATCGAAAGTGGTGAATCTGATATTACCAATAGCCAATTCTTCTGAAGTGGGGTGTAAAGTAGGTTGTAAAGTAGCCAATCTATCATTCTTTAACATGTGGAGTAAAGTAGTTTTACCAGCATTATCTAAACCTAAGAATAAGATTTTAGCATGTTTGTTGTATAACCCAAGAGAAGACAAAATGTCTTGAAACCAATCTAAAATCCACATAATATTGCTATACTAGATCAAAAATATAAAAGTTTTGATTGACGTTGCTTTGTTTTTCCACCCACTGTAGAAATTTAATTTTTTTTTCTCATGCTTTAAAAGTGAAGGTTGTGTATAGAAGACATTAAATTACAATAGATAAGATATAGTATATATATATATATATATATTAAACAGATAATTAATTATTTCTTTCGTGTTGCTTTTATTACCATTGGTATCATTCCACCAGTTGAAATAGTAAATGGACGATGTTTAGTTACAGCTACTACACAACTAATAGTTCCAGCATGGGATGTAGTAGATATGAAACTATTTTCTACTTTATCTTTAATAGTTTCATCTTGACTAAACAAATCTTGTAAGAATGTATTTATTCTAAAACATTGTTCATATAATGTTTCTCCATTTTCTAAATCAAACAATTCATCTTGTTCACTAACATTTTCATCTACTTTCCATTTGGGATACCTTTCTTTTATTTCTTTTCTAGTTGATCGTTTATGACATAACGATCTTCCGGCTGTTTCTCTAATTAATTCTGTTATTATAGGTTGGGTTATACTAATATCTTTCCATGACTCTTCTAATGTTTGACATGATCTTAATAAAGGTGAACAGTAGAATTTACTTGGAATTGGCATTCCTTTCAGAATTTGTTCTTTTAATACATCATTATTTTCTTGTGCTTGTTTAATTCCTAACTCTGTTAATGCTGGATCTGGTCCCCAGATTATTTCACCATCTGTTCCTAGGAAATGCCATTTCCTTTCCCATTCTAAATCTCCATATTTAGCTACGGCATAATTGTGTAGACCTTGCCCATGTCTAGCAAAGAATATTAGTTTGTAAGACGCATCGTTAGATGCGTTTAATTCTTGTATTTTAGCTACCGTATCTTTCCAAGAATTCATTAAACCTAGATTATCGGTAGCATAATTGAATTCGAGATCTTTTGTGTTTACATCACTCTGTTGGAAAAACCCATCCACGATTTCAAAGTCCCACGGGTATGTATACTCACCTTCCACTTTCTCATTCTGTACTTTAAGGAACTCTTGTTGATATCTCTGAGAGTGTTGCTTTATATTCACATGTGCATCTCGGTAGTCGTTTGGGGTGGGGATTAGTAATGACATGTAAGTGAGCTATCACGAAGTGATAATGAACTATGTGAATGATGTGAACTATGTGAACGATGCGAACAAAGTGATTAGGAATATTGCCCAATCATTTTTTTTCGCATCAATTATCGCTGGAATATTACCACATTTCATCACGAGTGAGATATCACAAGTGAACTATCACGAAGTGATAGTGAACAAGTGATGCGAATGATGTAAATGATGTGAACGATGTGAATGATGTAAATGATTTGAACAAGTGATGCCAACAAGTGATTGAACTCACGAAGTGAGTTCTCATTGAATACAATCCTCTATAAATGAATCAATCGCCAATATATTTTTTTCCGAGTAGATTATTTCTCATTATTATGATAGCTGGATTGTTTTTATTGTACGAATATAAGTGAGATATCACGAAGTGATTAAGAGCAAGTCATTAAGAAAATAATACAAAGTGCTCACGAAGTGAGTTATGAGAACCCAAACAAGTGAACCTTCTAAATATGTATCCAATGTTTCCCTGTAGTTTATTTCTAATTATTAACATTGGATCATTTCTAAGTGAGGAATCATGAAGTGATTGCGAACAAGTGGGAGAAGGAAGTACTAAGTGCTCACGAAGTGAGTTGTATTAGGGCTTATGCTAGGTATTGAGAACAAACCTCTATAAATGAATATCGTTAATAGATATAGGCAAAGTTTAGGTGTAGATTATTTCTAAGGATCATTTTTTAAGATAACTATTACGAAGTGATTGCGAACAAGTGCAAACGAAACTCCCACGTAACGTTTTCTTTAATCCGACTAAGTAAAATGGGCAATTGTTGATGATATTGAAAATCATTAGTTATTTTTTAATCTCCTCACAAACTAAGAAAGTTTTGCTTTGTCTATAGTTACAGCCATAAGTGATGAGTTCGGGAAACTTATAGAGCCCACTAATACCTATTTTTATAAATTTCATTTAAACCTAATTTTCATTTATGTGTACAAGAGCTTATTACATTTTTTCCATCTACATCTATCGACAACTCGAAAGTGATTTTGGTCAAGGTTAAATCCTCCTAAATGGAAAACTACCCAGATAGTTATATTGAAAGTCCTCAACACCTGTAAATAGAGTTTCTTCCCTGGTCACTCAGTTAAATTTGATTTGGCGCTTCATTTAAAGTAGGTGTACACTTCTAATTTACTATATTTCAACTTGAACTTCAAGAAAACTGCAACAATATAAAAACTCAATCAATAAATTACCAAATTGAAAGTAAACTATAGTTATTAACAGTTTCCCGTTAAAATATACCACATTTCAAGTGATTCATAACTATATACCAAGTCACATGATCTGGAACCAAATTTAAAACTAATCCAATGCTTATAAAACTAAACTTCATGGACCCATGAAAGTACAACATTTTCATGTTAACCAAAGATTGATTTATCAAACAATACGATGCAATTCTACTAAAGTTTCTATACCCCCAAAATTGGAAGAGTCGAAAGAAAATGATGATGTTAGTGAAAAATATTCTGCAATGGCAGATCGGTTTGCACAAATATTGGATAACAAGTTAGCTAATTCTTCGCCATCGCTAATAAATACTGATCCCACGCTAAACAAGCTTTTTAACAAGTACAATGAAACCAAAATAGATCTGGAAACTTCGTCTTATTTGAAATCGGAACCGTTATTACAAAACAATCGCCATGCCAAACAAATCTATGAAAGTGAACCCTGGAAGGGGAAAGAATCAAATAAAGATGCTAACTTAAGAATGATTATTGATTCTACACCAAAAATGAAGAAAATACCCAAGAAAAATCTCGCTGATATCAAAGAATCAGCTTTGGATTACCAATTGAATGATAAGTCTCCACCCAAGGATAATTTCCGGGAATTATACCGTGAAAGGTTATTGGGACCCTCTATGCTAATGTCCAACAGTCCTAGCTCCAGTGTAGATTTAATTGGAAGTGTGGCTTCGGCTAAAATCAATGCCCATATCGACCAAACAACTGGGACTTTCAAAAGCCCAGAAATGACTGGTGTTAGAGGTAAACCCTTAAGTAAAGAGCATTTACAAAATTGTACCGATTCCAATTACTTCATGAACCATATATTGAATAGTCAAGAAGTTTTACCACCTTGGGTAGAATCCCAACAAACATTGTCTAGTCAAATAACTCAATTGAAAAAGGATCTAGACGACATTTGGTTCAAATGGATTATCAATAAATCTCAGTTGTCAAGTACAATTCATATGCAAACTTCGTCAATACTGGATGTGTTAAAGAAATTCGAATCTCAGTTTACTTCATCGTACATCTACAAGTTGCCAGAATCCGATTTGGACTACCTCAATGAACGAGTAACCACCATCAATAATGCCATCCGATCGTACAATTTACAGTCGCCAGCTTCACATCTTCACAAATTCAAATTGGTACCCCAAAATGAAATAAATCAAGCATATTTGAGAACTATTCAGCTGTTCCCCAGCAAATTTGTTGAATGGTTCGACAAAAACAAGGGTGTTAAATCAGCTACGCAAGTTTTAGTTAATGATAGGTCCAATGGTGGTCTCCTAAACTTATGGGGAGGAGGTGTTGGCGGTTCGACAAATCAAGAAGCAACAATAGAAGTCCCTGTTCGTAAATTGGACACTAAACTACATCTTTGGAAAGCAGTAAAGGATATTTTTGCCAAATAATGACAATTGTATTTTACATTTATATATCTAAATATACATATACCAATAAAGCAACTAGCATAATAACCACTTCATACCTCCAATATTTCAAAGCAGGTACTTTGATCTTGGTTGATAATGATGCCGCTTTCAAATTATCAACAAATGATAATGCCATTTGCTGTCTGGAAAATATCTCTATAACTCTTCTATACCCATTTTCCCCCAAACATTGTTTAACTTCCTGGTCAGTGTTACTGTAAAATTTAATCATTACCTTGGCCCATTTCTCATGGTCAGGTTCAACAGTATATCCTGTAGCTTTCTCGAGATTTTGACCATCATAATTGACAATCGATTCCAAGGGTCCTCCATTATTAACTCCTAGGACTGGAATTTTATACAACATTCCTTCAACAGGTACAATACCGAAATGTTCGAATGAAGGGGTGTATAATAACATCTGAGCTTGTTGAATCAAGGACACTTTCAAGTTTGATTTGATTGATGGTAAAAACAAAACGTCTGTAGATGGAGGCATGATTATTAATTTACCCCGAACGGTGAAACTGGTCAATTTTAAAGATTCACATAAACGTTCCAATTCATTTAAGTAGAGAACATTTTCAGTGACTCTAGCATCGAACCCACCTGCGATGACTAACCTGGGCTTGATTTTATTCGAGGGAGGAACCAATCGTTTGAAAATGGCAAATGATTTGACAGCTAATTCGATATTTTTCTTCTTTTCAAATCGATTGATTGATAAGAAGAAAGGACTGTTTTGGAAAAAGTTAGCTACTTCTTCACTACTTTGTTCGTCTTTGATGATTTGTGTATCGACACAGGGATATATAATCCCAGGTTCGATTTGAGATAATCTTGTAAAAGTCTTATGGAACATGGATCTGGTAAATTTAGAATTAACGACAATTCTATCACTTAAGCCAGTAGTATACTCTTCTATAAAGTTGAATGGTACTCGATACAAAGATTTCAATCTACCTCCATCTTTCGCCAACAATTGATCAGGAAAATGACAATAGAATAGCACCTTGGTCAGCTCCTTACTGAATATACTGATCAATGGTATACAGTAAGATAATTGGTCAATAATAAAGTAATCATACTGATTAATTTCACCACTGACAATCAAACGCAAGGTAAGGTATAATTGTCTTAAAAATGCAAACAATATATGGAATCGTCCAATAAAACTAGTGGGGAGGAAATCACCATATACTTTAACATCCAATACTCCACTACTAACCTCTTCGAAACAGTGTGTCTTATCGCAATGAGATGTATACACGGTAATGTCGTTGTTTAACTCTTGTAACCCAACAGCAGCGTCAACAACCAATCTCTCAGCACCACCAATGCCTAAATCTGGATGAATGAAGGCTATCTTCTTCCTTTCAACACCAGTTCCTTCCTTCATTACTGGTTTTAATGTCAACCTTGCTTCGGATTAATCTCTATTCCTACCGCGTGGTAGCGATCCATCGCCAAAAAAACGTATACAATGCCATTTTTGATTTTCCTATCTAATATACAGAATATATATACAAAATATATAATAGTGTTATGCTCAAGCAGTAGCTTCTAGTTTCTTAGCTTCTTCTTCTCTCAATTGTTTATTCTTGAGTTTTTCAGCTTTTCTGTCCCATTTAGTATCGACTGGGTTGAATCCACCTTCTTCAGCACCCCAGACAGCCCATTCTGGAGTTGGAGCAATGTAATCAGTGTCTACAAAATCTTCACCCTTTTCAAGTAATTCGAAGAATTTGGCATAATCTATATGGGTGTACCATTTACCATCAATTTTGAATTTGGTATGTGCCATCAAAATACAACATGAATGGGCATGTTCAGCAGCAAGTTCATAATCCAAGCCTCTTGATTTCAATTCAGTTTCCAAGTCTTGCACAAATCCTTTACATTCTTCATAAAATGGGATATTTTGCATGGTCAAAGGATTACCATTTGAAGTAGACGAACCACAGAAAGTAGCACCTTTGATTTCAATTTGTGAAGGTCTGGCTCTTTCAACCATATCGGCATAAGCAGCAATATCATCCATGTTAAACCCCTTGACCAAGGTTAAACGGAACACAGTACGTTGGTGACTCTGGGTTGTTCTCAAAATATCCAAACATGCCATTAATCTTTCCCAGAAATCGGAATTCAATGGACGATCGACTTTTTTAAGATCAATTTTAGTGGGGGCATCAATACTGACGTATAATTGGGTAACTCTGTCCAAAGCCGCCAAATTATCTGGATGTTGGGCATTACAAACCAAGAAGGATGAAATCTTTTCATCGTGCAACATTTTGACAAATTCATTAATGTAAGGGTAGAAAATAGGTTCACCCACCAAAGATAATGCACAATGTTTGACTTGGAAAGCTTCCTGGAATCTATCCATTTGAATCCCTGGAACACCTCTCATTTGTTTAATCTTTTGGTAATGACCAGCTTTGGCACCTTCAAATACCTTTTCCGGAGGATCCAATTCCCATCTCCAGTTAGACTTGGCAACTGGATTGGTACCGTGTCTCCAACAGAAAACACACTTGTTGGAACATGCTAGGGAAGGAGTGGTTTCCATACATAAATGTGACTTAATACCATAGAATGCAAATTTGTAACAAGAACCTCTTCCTCTCAAGGCACTTTTCGTCCAACGACATATTTTAACCCCAGAATGCGACCCGACAATGGTGTAACCCTGTTTGGTTAATGATTTATAAGTAGGTGAATCTTTAGCTACCATTTGTTTGGTTTCTGGGTTAATGTCGATGGTGGTTCCAGACTTCTTAATCATGGACCCCATATCTTCGACATCAACAAGAGTATCATTGTCATCACTACCGTCTTCTTTATCACTATCATCGATATCGTCATCGTCATTTTCATCAAAGTAAAAAGGTTCATCATCGGTTAATAATTGCGAGAAGTTGTGAATCCATTCTTGAGCTTTAGGTTCACCTTGGAATTTCATACAGACTTCACCCACGGGATATAATCTTCTACCACCAAGTTTACCTAACCATTTATCGGCTAATGTAGCTTGGTAACAGAATTTCTCGGGCCAAGATTCAGAATCACCCAATCCGAGGACGGCGAAACCTAATAACGATCTTAATGGATATTTATCAACACGGAAATCTTGGTAAGTATCTTTCAAGTGTTCCAAGAAGTAATCAATAGGAGAATCAGTTTCGTAGGAGGGTAATACTAACAAGTAAATACTCTTAGAGTCTTCCTTAGGAGTTTTCAAGAAATATTCCTCTAAATCATCGACATCATCATCTAAACTCAATAATTTAGGAGCTTTCAAGCCATCGATACCTAATAAATTTTCATTAAGAGATAATGCAACTCTTTTGGAACTACCAGTTAAAGTAGTATAGAAAATATAAATTTGTGAGTCCAAGAAGTTAACTGCAGACCTAGTTAACACTGGTTCATCAGTGGCAGTTATAGGTTTACCAGCTTTAAAGATTTTAGGCGATCTAGATCTCCGTGATTTTATTTTAGTTGATTTTGGAAGTACTGAAGTTGACTCTGGGGTGAAAGTTGTAGATGTGAAATCAACTTCATAAATAGGAGACTGTTTGGCTTTTTTAGGCAAACTTTTCAGCAAACTTTTGTCACCATTTTCCACCTGTGGAACCTCATTAGTAACCTCTGGAGATGCGATTTTATTGGTGGAGTACATATACATGACTGCAACGGCTGCAATAAAAACAGTCCATCTTCCTCCACTTAGCAAATACAAAGCACAGCAAACAGTGAAAGTCAAAGTTCCAATACCCATGTTTCCTTAATACGTAGAAATGTGTCAACTCTTCTCTATAAGAGGTTCCAAATATGAAAATTTATTTGCAACCAGATGCAGGATATTTATGTACTGCCACAGTTAAATAAAGATAAAGATTCAACTATACAAGGTAGATATTAACAATTATAACGTATGATTCATAGCTATTAGATATTATTCTATATTGCAAAATTATTTATTGAAAAGTTGTATTATTTTTAAGATATATATTTTATTATAATATAGACTGGGGAATTACATAGACAGATAGCCAGTTATGAAGAGTCTGAGAGGTATGACTGTAAAATCGATTTGATCAAGTTTGTTTCTAACAAAAAAAATCCCAGTTGAAAACCCTTTATTGGTAAGAACAGGGTAATAAGGTGGAGACAATGTGTAGGACTCCCATTTTACCAGTTACTTAACAGAATCCAACTCTATTGGTACATCTGATTTTGGTTTTCTTTTAGACAACGTATTTATGTGTAATTGTTCACATACTAGCACAACCAACCGCATCCCACACACCCACTTGTAATATCCAGGCTGATTATGTATAATTTCACCCCACGAAATAGTGGCACTTCCTTGACACGACTCTAACACAAATACACTGTTATCTGTTATCTTCAACTATGTGTAAATTTCTCCCGTAACTAGAATCTGATTGATACTTGCGACAAAGTTGCTTTCAAACCGGATTGAACAACTAATCTCCAAGGGAATTAGTTGTTTCTATTAACACCTATTCTCTCATCCCTTGTTTCCTTATACTCCTGTATCAATTCACTACTATTATTAATCTGTTCTTGCAACATATGTTCTTGATTCTGCTGTACCTGACTATTTCCATCGTGGGAATGTGCTTCTTTCGACAATAAACTATCATCATACTCTAATACATCTTCTGGAGTCAACTTGATCACTGTAGCTGGTCTTCTAAGCATCTTGTATGTGTTTAAAGAATGTGTTGATGTTTCAACTTGTTTTCTGTCTGGTTAAAGTTTCGTGTGAGGAAAAATGTTTGATTTTACAACCAGGACAAAAAACACACCAAAGCAACCAAAAGGAAAGTACACTCAGCCATAGAGATAAGGAGATCTATAGCAAAGATCGGTACAAGCAAGAATATTAAGAAAAAACTAGAAGAAAATAGCAGTATACGGTGTATGAATATTGGTTGAACATTGGTGGATAAAATAATATTATGTCAACGGATAGATCACAACAAGTTATTACATTAGCCTCAGTTAATTTACTCAACAGTCAAACTAGTAACGGTAGTGATAAAAAACCTGTCATTTGGAAAGAATTTGGTTCGTTCTTAGATAAGAGAATAGACATAAAGCCCAATATCGAGTTATTGAACGACTCGGCAATCAAGTCCAAATTAATTATCAATTCATCGGTTGATTCATCTTACTTATCAACTAATATCAATTATAAAGTTTGTAACTCGTGTCAGAGACCCATTGGTGAAGCAAGTTTAGCCTCACATTATCAAAAGTGTTTGGAAATGAGATCGAAATTGAAGGAAGATCAAAGTGATAATCTGACCAACAATACCATCGGAAAACGTAAAAGAGGCAGGAATGCATTGCTAGACGTCGAATCGCCTTCGATGAATTCTACAAGAAATAATACTCCCATTCCTGCTGTACCAGAAGCAAATCATCAGATATTCAGCCAACCGGATAATATGTCATCTAAAGAGGCTATTAATGGTTCCTCTAAACCTAAAAAGAAGTATAAAAAATCCCAAGCTCAAAAAGAGAAGGAAGCGGCTAATGCCGCTGCCGCAGCTTCGTCTGTCGGCAAAAAAGATGTCAAGAAGAAGAGACAAGCGATACAGAAACCTAAAACTACCATTAAACCCAAAGGTCCCTTGGATGTTGAAAAACAGTGTGGGGTTCCTTTACCTGCCGGCGGATTCTGTGCCCGGTCTTTGACTTGTAAAACGCACAGTATGGGTGCCAAAAGAGCAGTTCCTGGTAGAAGTGCTCCCTATGATATATTATTGCAACAGTACCAAAAAAGAAATCAAGCAAAAATTGCCGCTAATAACGCTTTGGCTGTCCAAAGACAAGAAAATGCCGAGTTTAGAGATTCCGATGGCGACATTAATAACTACAATAAAATTCACGATCCAGATGAAGAAACACACTTGGTATTGGAAGGGTTATCGAAAAATAACCCCATGCCTTTGGAAAGAAAAATTATATTACCCGTGAGAAATCGTCACAGGTTCTTGGGTATGAGAGAAGCATATGCCAACGCATTGGTTATCACGGGTAATAGTAATCAGAACCAAGCCAAACAAGGTGCTACTGGTGAATCGCTGCTGTCAGAGCAAACTTTGGCCAACCAAGCTATTTCCGGGTCCATTGGGGGATTACAAGGACGTTGTGCATTGATCAATGTCGATATGACGCTGTCAAGTCCAAACTCTAGTACCCAGGCCTACTCGGCAATTCCTGGTGAAATTTATCAAGTAAGAGCTCCATCCAAAGCAATTAATATGACATCGCAATATAATCAATTACAACAAAATGCGTTCCAGCAACAATTGCAGAAATACCAACTCCAACAGCAGCAGCAACAACAACAGCAGATGGCACTCATGAGGCAACGTCAACAAGCTATACGATCAGGATCGGCCTCAGGTGGCTCTAACCAATGAATGTAATATAAAGAATTGTTTTTAGAATGTATTAATATATTTATTATGATTTACAAATTTAGTCAACTATTTTGTATTAGCCATATTCTATTCTATGCTATCTATTCCATAACGGTTTATTTTTCACAAGCCATTTATGATTCAAAACTTGTTTTAGAGGTAACCTTTGCTGAGGATTTTTCTGACATAATTTTTCAATTAAATCTTTGGCATCGGGATCAAAGTCCTGGGGGAAGACTAAATCGACTTTGCTGATACGTTTATAAGTCAAATTACGATCTCTTTCTTCGAATGGCGGTTTACCGGTGAGGAATTCGTAACATAATATACCTAGGGACCAGATATCTACATGATAATCATGGTCACTACTTTCAACCATTTCTGGAGGTAGATAATCGAGAGTACCGCATATGGTTAATCTTTTTTTACCCGTTTGGTAATGATGAAACGATTGTTTGACTGACCAGCCAAAATCACTCAATTTGATGCGATTATTTATATCCAAGAGGATATTTTCTGGTTTTATGTCACGATGAATGATTCTTTTCGAATGGAGGTAGATTAGGGAATGCGTCAATTGATAAATGTAATCGGAAGCGACCACACTTGAAAATCTCCCACGGGGTGATTTTCTCATATGGACGTATAATTCGCCATGAACGGCATATTCGACAATCAAGTAAACATTTTTGTCATCATGGAAATAGCCATATAATCGAGAAATATTCGTATGAATCAAATTGGTTTGAATTTCCAATTCCCGACGGAAATTCTTTTCCAATTTCAATTCGGTCAAGTCATGTTTGGACATTACTTTTAAAGCAACAATTAGTCCCGACTCTATATGTTTAGCACAATATACCTTACCTAATTTACCCTTGCCTAGAACTTTACCAATTTCAAAATCATTTAGACTCCAATTTTGGCTAGTGTTTTGGTTAATCTTAGTAGTGAAACAGCCGATAGTTTTTCGTTTTGGAGTTTTGGAAGTTAGTTTATTAGTATTAATGAATGATTTTGATTTTGCTGGATAAAGGCTATTTGAAAGGGTCGTGGTGGTGTTAGTGATTTTGGCTAATGGTTTCCGCGCCGAAGGTAAATCATGGTGCTTGTTTCCTTCTAGGGATTCCAACTTGGAGTTTAGTCGTTGAAAATGAGACGAAACCGCCATGGATGTTATATATATATATTTGTTTAACCCTCTATGGTTGTTATTATTGATTTTGCATTATTCATTGCAATTGTAGTGGTAAACATTGAACCTGTACAAAAATGTCGTTTTTGTCGCGTTTTCATTTTCAGCGACATTATATTTGCAACCATGAATGTAATAAAACAGACCAAAACTATCCCGAAGACCAGTATAACGAAATCTACTTTAAATGTGTCTTTTGTTTAGACAGATATAGCTTAAATTAGGTCCAAAAGAAATTGAAGCTTAGTATCAGTTCGACAAATTATGGGTATTTTTTTTTTCTTAGGTGTATATAGATTTAATCTTTACCTAATTACACAAGTAACAAGAGAATAATTGAACTTTGTATCCACTTGAATCCATATATACCAGAGAATGAAGCTTAAAAAGATCATATTTCGGTAGTGACTGAATTTTTTTTAATCTTTTGTTTTAGGTATCTCATACTGAAATGTCTATTTTCAGATAAAATCCAAGAAATCAAGAAATAGAGAACAATTGGTAGTGAAATACCATTAAATTCTCGTTCCGAGAACCAGACCACAATACCCGATCAGCAGTAAACCTCTAGAGTAATGATCAAGATTAGTGCATTTCCTCGCTAACCGAGCATTATACTGCCGATCATTGCACATGAATGATATATATCTGATTATAACTGCCTAAATTTTATCTTTTATCACCAGTACTTACTTCTACAAATCTACTACAACACCTGCCTTGAATGAATCTTCTTCTAACCAGCTCACCCCACTCACTCGGGTAACATTAAAGCATTACCAGTCATTCAAAACCATTACACATGACATGTCACGCGATACGTCAAAAGCGGCAACAGCGCAGTTCCCTACTACCGTAACCTAGATTAAAGTTTGGTAGGGAGGATGAGCCTTGAGACATGACATGTCAAATACCAGCGTCATGCATAAACGTATAGTCCAAGGACCACCCGCTGAATTTTCGTGTACGTGAAGGGTAGCTCCGGTAATAACGGAAGACAAAGGTTTTTGGCGTCATTGTGGCCAGTGACAGGAAGTGCAATGTTACCAGCAACAATGGAAAGTGGCGATGGTGAACCAATATCCACTATCATATACCAATCAATTGGTTACAGTGTAAGAGGTAGTGCTAGTTTGTTAATGACATCGCCACACTGCGATATTTTACACTTTCCCTTGAGGGTTTTTTTATTTTTTAACACTTTTTGGCACGGCTGGCAGTCATGATTTGCGTTTGATATATCTTACCAATAGGGATAATAATTGGAATTCTCTCTTGAGACTCGTCCCTTCACTCAAGGGTCCTGTCCACCTTTCAATTGTCTCGGTCAATCTCTACCCTATTTTAGTTTTGTGCCGGTTTCAATCGTCAATGCTTACACGAACGGCTATATTTATTTTTTGGTAATTTTTTTTATTGTGTTATAGATACGTGATTGATATTTTTATTATTATTGTTACTATTGTTACGATTATAAATTTTTTAGGGTAATTACAACAATTTTTTAAAAATATATAAATAGGTTTGTAGAACCGCCACGATTTTTTTGGCAATTTTATTTAACCAGTACAATTTATTATGGCTATTAAAGACAAAGTTAGAAGAGCCTCCAAGATTTTTTCCAGCAATTCCAAGGAGGACTTGGTAAAGGATATCGAAGCTAAAAAAACCGCAGTGGAAGCTAAGGCTGATGAAGTTCTTGCCGATGCTGGTGTCACTGACAAAGCCGCCAAAGTTGAAGAACCAGTAGCAGCTGAAGCTGAAGCAGTAGCTGATGCCCCAGTAGAAGCTGAAGCAGTACCTGAACCAGAAGCTGCTCAACCAGAAGCTGCTGAACCAGAAGTTGCTCAACCAGAAGCTGCTCAACCAGAAGCTGCTGAACCAGAAGTTGCTGAAGCCGAAGTTGCACCTGAAGCCGAAGTTGCACCTGAAGCCGAAGCCGAAGTTGCCAAAGAAGTTAAAGAACCTGCCGCTGAAGAAGCCACTGAAGCTAAAACCGAAGCTGTTGATGCCAAAGATGCTACTGCTAAAATTCCTACCACAGCCGCTGAAGTTAAGAAATTTGACTTTAAAAAATATATTTTAAAGTTTAAAAATGCTTTACACACCAAACATAGCGTAACTGTTTAATGTTAGTCCTATTTATGTTCATTTCTATAATCCTATTGAGTAATATATTTTAATTAGAATGGTATGATGTAGAATTGACCTGTCATTAGCCAGATTAATTAGTAACCCCTAGATTTAAAGTCTACAGCAGCTATAAACAGAACAGCCACAATATCATTTTTCATCTTTGGTGATTGATGTACATTGTCAGTTAATGCTGGCAGAATTTATTCTCTTTGTACAATAGCTGAAACTACAATAGAACAAAAGCTCGTGAATTGATAACACAATGTACAATTGGTAGACTAAAGTAAACCGAAACTACAAATAGTAGAAAAAGATCAATAAACAGATGAAATTCAAGGAAAACTAGGCAGATGAAGTACTAGTAAATTTGACTATAGAGTAAGTACAATGTAGATGAAAGTCTTGTGATATTATATGCCACGGGTAGATTTAAATGTGGTACCAGTAGCACCAATTCGTACCCCAGTTATTCTTCAAGGTATTAAAGGCACCCTACACCCACAACTAACTCCCGAGATGCATTATCCACCATTCTACAACTATTGGTTCTAGAAAGCTTGTTTTAGGGGATTTTCTGTATTGGGGAGCTTTCAAACTATGATTGTGGCTGAAAATATAAACCCACCAACCACCCACAAAGAAACCACAACAAAGGGTTGTGAAGAGATAACAAGGGGCAAGGGGCCGTCACGGATTCTTGGACATAAATCCCCTGCTTAGATAACAGATAACAGTAATCTATAACTGTAACTTTGATAAGCTTAAATACAAATGACCTTAGATAGAGATAACGGATTTTTCCCTTGGGTACCAAACTTATATAGTTTCTTTGGATGTCTGGGTGGTTGAATGGGAATTTAAACTCTATCAATATAACATCTATAACATCTACAACCGACCTGATTGTTACGACATGGCTATGTTTGTTTTGTGGCGTTTACAATTTCCCATAGTTTACCCAGTCGAATTTAAAATTACCGATATAAATGTGGTATAAGATATTAACCCAAACCATCGATAATTGTTCCTAATGTGTTACGACTGGGTATACGATATCATAATCACTTGCAGCAGGAACCGCTATTGCAGGAAACAACTTAATTCCGTGCCGATCTGGCAAGGGTTTTCATGTGTACATTACCCGATTAGGAAGTAACTCGGTTCCATTTTTTCATTATTTAGTAGTTGGGGTAAATAACCTCTACTAGTTAATCCTACCACGTTGCATAGGTAAGTTAGATCACCAGGACTCTGATTATCTTTACTTTTTGAATGTTAGCAACACTGGAAATCCATGATAATGACTGGTTAATTTAACTCAACCCCACATACCAATCTTTTTTTGCAGCCAAATATATAATAATAATGATAACAATAACATTAGTATAATGTCACCATTGTTCTAAGAAACTATCAGGAAAGATATACTAAATACATTTCCGATTAAACAAATAGCCAAATATTCTAACAAAAAAAAAAGTTCACGGTAACAATATGTTGTCATGTAATGGGGATCTTCGTTCGATTATAGGCACGTATAAGAACAGTACCTGGAATGTATAAGTGTCACTACAGTTTATCGCTCGTATTCTCTACATGTAAATGAATTTGCTACATATTGATTCAATTTGCAACCATCGGCAGAGCGGAAAGGGTGATATTTTCCTATTTGGGTTGTCCTATTTGGCTGTCGTAAACTATTGGGTTATATTAAGCTAAGGATAAAAACAGAGTACAACTGTGTAGTCAGTATTGATACAAAATTACCATATACTAGGTTATTATATAGTATAGTATTTGTTAATTTTCCCCCTATTTTCTCAAATCAATACTTGTTCAATTTTTCTAATTTTTTCACTATAATAATCCTCCCATTTGTGTTAATAAAACAATCCTATTATCTTACATATCTTACATATTGTTTCCTTTCACCTCTTATCAATTCCATCCTTTTGTTATGGTACTTTTCTTTTTAAGAAATGATTTATCTGCAGTACAGGGAAAATTTTTGAGTTTGAAATCACAAATGTAAACGATAACAATTTTATACACTAGTTTCATCTCTTACAGGTATTTCTTTTTTATATGGTACAATCATGGACTTACGTGTAGGCAAGAAGTATAGGATTGGACGGAAGATCGGTTCAGGGTCTTTTGGAGATATTTATTTGGGAACTAATATCATATCTGGTGAAGAAGTTGCTATAAAATTGGAAAATACTAAGGCTAAACACCCTCAGTTGGAATATGAAGCTAAGGTTTATAAGGCGTTAAGCGGAGGTGTCGGTATCCCCTTTGTCAGATGGTACGGAACAGAATGTGACTATAACGCCATGGTTATAGATTTATTAGGTCCTTCATTAGAAGATTTATTCAACTATTGTAATCGGAAATTTACGTTCAAAACAGTTTTGCTTTTGGCGGATCAGTTAATTTGTCGTATTGAATACATTCATGCCAGATGTTTCATTCATCGTGATATCAAACCTGACAATTTCTTGATGGGAATTGGTAGAAGGGGCCTGCAAGTTAATGTAATCGATTTTGGTTTGGCTAAAAAGTACCGTGATCCAAGAACCCATTTACATATTCCTTATCGTGAAAATAAGAATTTAACTGGTACTGCCAGATACGCTTCTGTCAATACCCATTTAGGTATCGAACAATCGAGAAGAGATGACTTGGAATCGTTGGGTTATGTATTGATTTATTTCTGCCGTGGTTCTTTACCATGGCAAGGTTTAAAAGCGGCCACTAAAAGACAAAAGTATGACCGTATCATGGAAAAAAAGATGACCACCCCTAACAATATCTTAACTAAAGGTTTACCAAATGAATTTTTGGATTATATGAATTACATCAAATCTCTTAGATTTGATGACAAACCCGATTACCCATACTTGAGGAAATTGTTTAGAGACTTGTTTAAACGTGAAAACTATAAATACGATTATGTCTTTGACTGGACTTTATATAAATTCCAACAAGAAAAACAAAAAGCCAAAAATCAAGATGAAGTCAAACGTATTAATCAAATATTAGGTGGTGACGAAACTGACCAAAATCAACAACAGCAGCAACAACAATTTATCCAACAACAAGCCCCAACTCAACAACAACAAGTTCCTTCTCAACAACAAGTTCCAACCCAACAACAATCATCTCCCCATGTCTTACAACAAGCTTCCCAAATTCAAACTACTCAAAATACAAAGATTCCAGCGTCCACCCAACCCATGAATTATTATCGAAGTCAAATTCCCCCAACTCAACTTATGGGTGGCAAAGATATAAACCGGCCAACACCACCACCACAGCAAGCGCAACCCCCAACAGGTAACCCTGCCTGGTTATAAGGAAATAAGGTTTTCTCACTTTTTAATAATCCAATTATATATTGCTATTACAAGAATATGAAGTCTTGGGTCTATTCTTTGAAAATGATATTGATCTATGAGTGATAGTCATCTTGGTATTCACACCACTCTGTTTGAAAAACTCATCCACGATTTCAAGATCAGAAGGCTACACAATCACTTTCTCATTCTTTAGTTTGAGGGATTCATGTTGGTATCTCTGGGCGTGATTCTTTATATTCAAAATTTTTCTATCAAGTTATATTACTAAAATCCCCATGAAAAAGAAAAAAAAAATTAAAATTATATTAAAAACAGATATTTACCAACCAAATAAGATGAAACAAAGATTCATTTCCATTCAATAAATTGCATACATCATCGATTACTTCCTATTAAGTTTCAAATCCCAGCATATGAATTTATCGGTTACACAATCATTGTCTTCTCAAGTTTCCGCCACTTTGACACTTTTTTTATAGATATAGAATAATTTGCTAAACGTAGTGGTTTTTGCTATGTTTGTTCAAATTTGTTTAATAATCTAATGGATTGGTTATAAAGTATATAATTATGGCTTATAATAAAAAGTGAGATTAATTTTATCGTAGATACTTTGATTGTTTATTTGGATTTCTTTCTATTTACTTAATCTACATTATCGGAAACCTTTGGCATTGAAGCGTGTTTTTTATCATCCTCTTCAATGGCTTCCTTGACTTTACCACTGTCATCTAAACCGTTATCAAAAGTACCACCTAAGAAATCGAAAACATGTCCTACTTCTTGTTTCGACACATTTTTGTCCTCTTTACCATCTTCCATTCTAAAAGTGTCAATGAAACCGAAAAACCCATAGAACGCATTTTCTTTTACTTCTTCGCTATAAATCTTATCATAAATGAATTTCATCTTGAATTCATCCATTTCCTTTTGATGAATGGTAAAGTCAATGTGTTCGTAATTGTTCTTTTCCAAGATTTGGTTATAAGCTTCGTACACAGGGTTTTCCAATAATAACCCTAAAGCTGGAGCTTTGGGGATGTTAATCTTGGTTGGACCATAACAATCTTGGATTCTGGTAATTGGACAACCGGTTCTAACCACCAATACTGCCATGGAAATCATTTTTCTAATTTGATGCAACATGAATGATTGACCGTGGATCTTGATTGATACCCATTCGGTACCTTGAATAACAAAAGGATCGGATACAGTAGTTTTCAACATGTATCTTCTAGCTGAAGCATCCTTGAAAGCTTTTCCAAGAGTGAAATTATGGAAATTATGAGACCCTTCGTATTGTTGCATTGCTTGTCTAAACAATTCCAATCTTTCGGTACTTACTTTATAATCTCTTCTTCTCGAGTTTTCGACTGATTTCAAAGATTTAATCAATCTCCCGTTTTCGGTGATTTTACCTTCGGAATCGTAAGTTTTAACTTGTTCTTCACCTTGAATCAATTCCTGGATTTTGGTGATATCCTCTTCAGTCAAACCAGAATCAATAATTGCCTGTTTGGTTTCTTCCCACCAGGTTCTTCCTTCGACGTCATCTCTGATAATATTAGGATGTGCTTCATCTTTAGATTTGATTAAATCAGCTAAAACCGAACCTGGTTTTGGAGGTAACAAAGTATAAGTTGGTAATAAATATTCATAAATTCTCGAAGAACACATTCTACGACAATCAAAAGATTTGGATGTTCTTTGAATACCCCAAACTCTAATTTGATCGGGTAACGCAGCATTGATTTTATCCTTAATGTCTGGATCTTCAATGATTAATTTACAAGAAATAACATTACCCGCAGCATGGACACCTTTATCGGTTCTAGCAGCTCTCATGAACCCATTTTTCTTCAAATCGTCGGTATTTTCAGGCGAAATGGCTCCAGCCTCTGCGAATGCTTTGAAAATATCACCTTCAATAGTTTTCACATTTGGATTTGGTTGCAATTGCATACCATTGTACCCGGTACCACAATAACCAATCAAACAAGCAACTTTCTTCTTTGGTTTTCTTTCTGATCTTGGCAATGGATTACCATTTTCATCTACTCGTGGAGTAAATTCTCTATTAAAAAGTTAGTAAAAAAATCACAATTTATTGCTCGGGGGCAATACTAACATACCTATACCTACGTAACCTTGAATTCT
>JAXQKE010000132.1:0-45105 GCA_037042355.1 Candida sp. Y128-05E | reverse complement strand
CAGACATTGGTTCAGTATATAGTGAAATTTCCATCGAAATGCTCATCGCAGGAAATACGCTAAATTTGAGTGCAGGCCTTTATAAAAATTTCAATTTAATAGTAATAGCAACAGAAGAAGCAGAACATGAGACAGTTGACAGAAGAAGAGACCAAAGTGGTGTTTGAGAAGCTTGCTAACTATATTGGAAGAAATATTTCCTTTTTGATTGATAATCCTACTAATCCACATGTATTTAGATTACAAAAAGACAGAGTCTACTATGTATCCGAAGAAATTGCAAACTTTGCTACCTCTGTATCGAGAGTACAATTAATGTCCCTTGGTACTTGTTTCGGTAAGTTCACCAAGACTGGGAAATTCAGATTACATATAACTGCTTTACCATATTTAGCTCAATATGCTAAATGTAAAGTTTGGATCAAACAAAATGGGGAAATGCCCTTCTTATATGGTAACCATGTATTGAAAGCCCATATCGGGAGAATGTCAGAAGAAATTCCTGAACATGCCGGGGTTATAATATACTCCATGAGTGATGTACCTTTAGGATTTGGTGTTTCAGCTAAATCTACCAATGAAGCAAGAAACTTACAACCCACTGGGATTGTTGCATACAGACAAGGTGATATTGGTGAATACTTAAGAGAAGAAGATACTTTGTTTACGTAAGAAGATTAGACGATTTAGATAAAGTTTGGTTAGAATTGATTCAGAATACAGTTTTGTTTATCAGAGTTAATTTGATATATTCGCTCATTCTTTATTTCATTACATTTATATGTTGTATAATAGTTGCGAATACATTTTCATGGAATTATCTGTTGTAGTATATATGTATATTTCTTTTCCCATTTAATAAGTTATGAGATATAAAGTGAATAAATCTTACAATATTGAATTTTATATCTAGTAATAAGTTATAATTGATGTAATTAAGACCAAACAAACTATAATATATATAAATAAGCAAATAACGCCAATAGCTGTAAATACAATATAGTTTGTTCAGATATATCTGTCTTAATATCTTTATATGTATACATTTTACATTGAATAAGTTATGAGTTGTCTTTTATATATACACTATTTACATTAATAACTTAATACACTGGCTTTTAACAAGTATCCCGGGTTACCTGAGGAAACGGTGTAATGGTTGTTGATTAATTTTTCAAAATGGTCATCACTGTTGAATTCATGTTGAGTTTCATTAGCAGTTTCCAAGGTCTTGGAAACCTCCTTGTGGGGATAGTCTCTTACTTGTAAGACACCATGGTCTTTATAAAAAGTTAACAAATTCCTGGTTTCATCTCTGGATAAATTTTCCACCTGGAATCGTTTGACACCGCCATTGCTTAATAAACGGTTAGCGACATTTATATCGAAAAATGTTGATTTAGCGTAAGGATCGTATTCTTTAAGACCTAAGGAGACTTCCAAAGTTGAGAGGAACTCGCCAAAATCCAGGGTATTGGCCATCAATACACCACCTTTGTTAAAAGAAACTTCACCACTGATTAATTTAAGGAAAAAATCCCCCATTTCGAAATCAGATACGTGTATTGGTTGGAACTTTGGAGATTTATATTGGGTTGTGGTTGTGTCGACCAACCCATTGACATTATCGAGTGAAACCAAAACTGGTACGTTTTGAGAATGATGGATCAATTCATTAATGAAGAATTGGAATGCATGGGTGGGGGCGAATTTCCCAAAATCATGATTTGATTGTAATAAATCGTAAACGGTATTGACACCTTTCTTCAAATGATGATCGACTCTTTTGGATTGGAAAGTTATATCTTGAGACAATTTCAATTTTCTGAATACGGCTTCATTAGCAAGCTTCAATTTCCATATCCATCTTTTGGTGAACATGGGTTGTTGGTATTTACCTAAGGATTCATTGAAAATATAATCAGAGGTACCGTTACCGATATTTTCAGGTTTATCGAGATGTAAGAAGATGACATCTTCATATTTAGAAGAAGCCAAAGCAATACTTTGAGCTAATAAAGTAGATTTCCCAGAACCCTTTTCACCAACAAAACAAACACGATTATCTTTAGTACTTTTTTGGTCTAAACTTGAAATAAACTCTTGGTTTACTTTAGTAGTATTCTGAGAAACCAAGGAAACTGGATTTTCGAATAGTTCATGATGTTGGAATTTCTTGAACCCGTTTAAAGTATCCAATTTCGTCAATGCAGTAGGCATATATCTTACTACATTCCCGGCTAATTTATTTAAAGACGACTCTTGTAAAGTGTCAGCTTCCAATGGAGAAGCCATTTTTTCAAATTTCATTTCTCTGACAGCATCTCTAAATGTAAGATGGGTCATACCACCTTTCTTGACCTTAGTCTTTTCCTTCTGAGGTACAAAACTCGATTTATTCTTCCCAGCTGGTTTGACAGGAGCACCTTTTTTAGGAGCCATTACGACCAGAGAAGTCGACATGCTTCTCGTGAAATGAGAAACACCTCTTGTGCATCTAGCAGCTGTTCTCAACATAGATATTTGTCACTACTACTAGTTATGTGGTAGCCCTATATGTTTCCAATCAAAGGCTCCATACAAATTTTTCAGATTCTCCAAAAGACACGACCTTTCTGAAAAAACTACAAATTTTGCAACTGGTGAAGTCGATGGATTTTTATCGATTTTTCCAAGTTGTTTTCATACATTGGCAATTGGAATATTGATGGCTTCCATATGTAGGACACACATACCTGTACTAAAGGTGTTGTATAGTCCTTGGAAAAATTATGGTTTGAATGGTGTTAGATGGTTTTCTAGTAGTTTGAATACTCTGTACAATACAAAAAAATCAAAAAAAGTGAAACCAAGATTCATGAAGAATAAGTTTTCAAAGATTGATCCAGAGAGTAAGCATGTTAAAAGTGATAAGAAGTTTCAAATAGATTCGGAACGGTCGGTATACAATTTTGGTCGTGCTGCAAATTTGCATTTGCCTAATAAATTGACTTATAAGAATAGTTCAGACGGGACTGAAGACATAGATTCGTTCGATGCACTTAGAATATTTCCTACGGTGCGTGAAGCTATGATTCAACAGATCAAATCAGAGTACGATTTGAAAAATACTTATATAACTAGTAAAAAGGATTTGGTCATAAAACCGTCGCCTATTCAGGTTGCTACGATTAAAAAGGTTAATCAGCCACGAGGTAAAAATCCAAATTTAACTAAAACTGATAATTTGTCTCCTGGTGAGTTAATTAACCGTGAATTAATCATTGCTAACGAGCATGCCAAGATGAAGGTATTCACCATGGCTGCCGAAACTGGTTCTGGTAAAACATGGGCCTATTTATCTTCAGTCTTGACTAACTTAAAAGATGATGATATGGCAGTGTTTAATGAGTCGGTGGATAATTATGAAAAATCAAAGAAATTGCCAATTGTTCGGTCGGTGATTCTTGTGCCAACTCATGAGTTGATTGACCAGGTCTATCAAACATTGAAGGCGGCTAATAATGTCGAGTATGATCTTTCTACAATGAATGTGCCAAAAACGCACCAGGCATTTTTAGATCACTCAGATCAGAAACTGTTGAATCTCAAGATTATGAAATTCGGGCCTGGTGTTGCTCCTACAAAGATATTCGATCAGTGTAATCAGCAGGGAAGGATTGATGTGCTAGTCACCACTCCTACCAAGCTTACAGCATTATCGAAATTAGTCAATTTCAATCGTCCATACCGTTACTTCAGTCAAGTGCAATACTGTGTGGTTGATGAAGCCGATACGTTGTTTGACGAGTCATGGATGAAGGATACCACTGAGGTAATGACTAAATTCCCTAAAGTCAAGGATTTGATCTTGTGTTCGGCCACAATCCCCAAGGATTTCGAGTCTACATTGTCGAAATTCCCCAACAGTTCGGGGATCATTAAAGTTGTTACACCACAATTACACAAGATCCCTCGTGCTATTTTGGTTAAAATCATTGATGCTCAGCAGAATCCTTACAGTGGATCCAAGCCTCGTGCTTTAGCGCAAGCGTTATATGCGATATCGAAAGATGGAACTGAACAAGGTAATGTAAAACGTATATTAATCTTTGTCAATGAAAAGAAATCGGTAGAACCCATGGTCGATATGTTGATTAAGAAGTATAATATTCGTGAACAAGACATTGAAGGGATTACTGGTACCGATTCTGCCGAATCAAGAATGGAGAAGATCCAACCATTTTTGAATCCAGCGGAATTGATTGAACACGATGTGGATCAGTCGAAAATCAAAATTCTCATCACCACTGATTTATTATCGAGAGGATTGAATTTTAATGGGATTAAAAATGTTATTTTATATGATACACCCAAAACATCAGTCGATTTGATTCATAGAATCGGAAGAACTGGGAGAATGAGACGTTCAGGAAGAGTGTTTATCATTATAGATAAAGAAACAAACAAATCGTGGGTAAAAGGATTACCAGGAGCGATTAAAAAAGGGATTAGAATGGGATAAATTTAATGGAATAACTTGTATAAAGGTATGTTTATTTTTTAATTCAACTTAGATGATG
This sequence comes from Candida sp. Y128-05E, assembly GCA_037042355.1. Classification (NCBI taxonomy): domain Eukaryota; kingdom Fungi; phylum Ascomycota; class Pichiomycetes; order Serinales; family Debaryomycetaceae; genus Candida; species Candida sp. Y128-05E. The sequence goes on along the minus strand of JAXQKE010000132.1, from coordinate 40,543 downwards.
ATCCTATAAGATATATTAGACGTTAGACTACTGATTTTTACTGAAGAAGATATCTTAATAACCTGACTAAGTTGATGAATTTTTTTCTTTTATGACTTACTAACTTTTAGAAACTAGTATTATAGTGTAAAGTAGATGTATATAGTATATATATTGGTCAACAGGACCGCCCACAGCAATTTTCGTAATGTCTCTTAAGTCCGATACCGCCACCAAAAAGTGGAGCGTTATACGTTAACAGGTGTATTATATCAATATATAGAATTCTACTGATTTGAAAAAGTTGGATCAGACTTCTACTAGCCATGAATAACATGTATTGTTTCTACCTTTGATTTCTTAGTTTGTTCTGGGTTAAAATATACAAAAGAGAAAAACAGTGGAATCTTGTGATAAACTGGTGAGACAAAATCAATTTGTTATCAAAATAGATGAAATTTGGCTTTAGACAATTTCTTCGACAAAGTAGTAAATCTAGTCTATATTACAAGATGAGTCACAATCCACACTCTACTGTGAATGAGTTACGAACCAATATGTACTTTGGGACCGAGGTTGTCAACCGAGTTTCCTTTTTACGTGAAGATAATGAGTTTATTGGTGCTAGTATAACACATCCATCGACCAGATTTATATTTTTCTATAGAACTGATCCTTTGATCAATAAGAATTCGAATAACAAGTTGGTTATATTGACTAACGGTGACAACCAAATCATTGATGATTCTAAATCCAATGGCGAAGGCGATTACAAGATTATTCGTGGAGGTTTAAATAAATATGACTTATGGACGAAATCGATTTCTACTTGGTTGGACGATAACAAAAACCAAAGTGAAGGTTTAAGAGATAAGGGGAAACCGGGATTTTTGTTCATGGGTTTGGTTGATGAATCTGTGGGGTTGAAATTGTCGAGTTTGAAATTCGAAGAAAATCCTGACTTCTCTACTGACGAAGAGAGATACCTTGATTATCAAGGTAGGTATCAGGGTGTTCCTTATTATGCCGTCGATTTATCCCATTCTTCTGAACTTTCGGAATTGGTGATTGACCATACTAAACGGGAATTGAGTAAATCGGATAATACCGATCGCGAAGAAGTGTTTTATACATATTCAAGAAAACACTTCTTATCGTTTCCCCACATTGAAGCAGCTCTCTTCAGTCATGGGAAAATGTACTTCGATTGGTTAAACAGAAACAGGTTCTGTCCTGGATGTGGGTCCAAAGTCATTCCTATAAATGCTGGTGGTAAATTGTACTGTGTCAATGTTGAGAAAGCATCGAAAGACAAATACGTCTGCCCAATTAAAAATACCAGTGTATCGAATGTTTCGTTCCCTCGTACTGATGCCGTGATTATTACCGCCATCACCAACACCGCCAGAGACAAAATCTTATTATCGTTGAACAAAAGACACAATATGACCAAGATGTGGTCATGTACTGCCGGGTTTATGGAACCAAGTGAAACGGTTGAAGTTGCTACGAAACGTGAAATCTGGGAAGAAACTGGGGTTACTTGTAATGATATCAAAATTGTCATGACCCAACCATGGCCATTCCCAGGTAATTTGATGATTGGATGTATAGCCACCGTCGAATTCAATGGTGTGAATGAAGTGATTGATTTGGGCCATGATGGAGAATTAAGTGATGCCAAATGGTTTGATATTGAGACAATGAAGAAGTTGGCTAATAATGAAGAAATTGAGTATGATATGTTATTACCAATGCCAGAATCGATCGCATTCTCCCTAATTAAACTAGTCATGGAAGGTGATATCTCTGGTGATTCATTGACTCAAAAAGATAATGGTAAATTATAAGAAGTAGAATCTATATAAAAATACCACTAAGAAACCGAATAGTATTGGGATGTAGAATATTAGATATAAAAATATAGAACCAGAATCTTATAAAAATAGTATGTAGAATTCTTAAATAGATATAAAAATATCACGAATAAAACGTCTGTACCCTATTGACAGTATAATCTATAGATGTAAAAATATCATGATGAAACTGCGAGTATACCCCACAATTGCGGTTGACAAACAACGTAAACTAATATTTCTAGTTATATCCCTAATATAACCCATTGTTCACTGCCTACAATGATTCAGCACGTTTTTCACCTACCTCCCTTCTTCTAAGCCTATACTAGAAAACCCTTTATTTTTATTTTCTTTTTTTTTCTATAAAAATGCCCACATGTGTAATGATACGTTTTACGCCATTCGAATGTTTTCTCGAATATTTAACCGGCTTAGATCGCCCAATATTAGAATATATAGATTGTATAGTATGGCGCTTCCAGTTGTAGTAGGACATCGAGGATTTAAAAACAATTATACTGAAAACACAATCAAAGGCTTCCATGAATGTTACAAGACGGGAGCAACCATAATTGAGACCGATTGTTGGGTGAGTAAAGATGAGGTATTGGTGATATCGCATGATGGAAACACCAATAGAATTTTCTGCGATGAAGATGGTAACCCTACTGATTATAATATCTTGGAAACCTCGTATGAGGATGTTTTACAATATTTACGAGTGATTGATAGCGACGAGCATTTGATTACATTCAGGCAACTATTAACCTGGTTTGTCAAATATGTTGAAACCGAGGAAATCGGGTCACCCAAGAAAATCATGTTGGATTTGAAACCCGTTAACCCTGCCAAATTAATGAAATTCATTATAAAAGACTTGTTGTTTGTTAAAAATGATATTAAATGGTGGTACAACCGCATCCAATTTGGAATCTGGAAATTGGACTATGTCAAGTATTTGAATCAAGATGAATATTTTCAAACAGTATTTGGCGAAGCTAATGACCAAGGGAAAACCCAATTTGATATTTTGAATATATCATTCTCGTGGAAACTATCTCTACAATTTTTGAATTATAATAAATATTTGGATGCGTTAAATAATGGCAATTATAAAATCAAAACCACGGGAGTTTCATTGATCTACTTAGCTACATGGTCATCTGATTTTATAACCCACTTTTTACCAATCATCAAATTACAAAATTTGAAATTTTATACTTGGACGATAAACTTCCGCCCGCAGTTTGAGTATTTTGTTAAATTGGCGAAAATAGGTCAAGTAGAGGAGTATGGTGTTATATCAGATATGCCTGATGTTATGGAAAAATTCAAACACGAATTGCATCACGAGGAAACTGACGAAAAAGATAATTTACTAGAATCAGTTACCTTAACTTGGTCGCAGAAATTCTCCTACTTCCTCTTTAGTCAATTTATGGGTAATCCAATCCCGGCTCAAGAAGATTTTGAATCAAAGATTGATGAAAATCAACTGGTTATATTGAAACCTCGTCCTGTCATGAGATGGATCTTTCAAAAATTACAACACTTCGGTATTTTATAATGGTATTTAAATTGTTTAGATAATTGTGACCTGACGCCGCAGCGTGAAGGGCGCCAAAAATAGAAACTAGACCAATATATACTAGACAAAGGATTTTGTACAATGAAATTTCATACATAAGGACCGTAAACCAATATATGTTTTGGATTCACCATGTTATCACAACCTATGGATTCAAGATTATCCTACCATACATATGAAAACTCTACAATGATTATAATCTCCGACATGTCCGCATGTCGGCCACCTCGTCCATGAATACACCCCTTCCCGCATTCAAATCTGCGATCACAGCTCTACATAACCTAAAATCTGTTAATATCATCTACTTCTACGAGCCAAACTCTCTATTTTCTATTTTGAATCATTTCCCCTTGCTGTCATTACTTTTTCATTTGCTTCGCTACCATGCACATTGAAACTTTCATGCATATACCGATTCTATACCAACGCGTCAAAAAGGGTAGTGGAACAAAAAATTTTAAAACGTCAATATGTTGTAAGTGAGGATTAGAGTAGTCATATCATAGGATATGAGTTAATATGTTCATCTGGTCATAATACCGGTATAATAAGCTATCAGTTTAAACTTTTTGCAACCAAAATCGGAAGTGTAGAGTAAAAAATAAATTTGCCTAGCTGTTTCTTTCTTTGATTCAGTATTGATGTAATACCAAGTGTTTACTTTCTCTACGTTTCCTACAATTCTAAATAATTTCCCCCGATTACATTGTATCCACAAAGTTTTCCTTTTCTAATTTTCTTTTTTGCTATCAGGTTTTGGTGAAGATGATTAGTTTGCGACTTATGCACCTGAAATAAACTTCCGTCTTGAACCAACCGGAAGTGGAAGTTACGAGGGTGCAAACAACTCGTGACTGGAATAATACCAAAACCATTTCCTAACATCAAAATTTTTAAGGTTATAATATTTACAAATATTGGTTTTGCTAGGTAGTTCAACAGATCATTTATAGGTAGTATCAAGTGTTTTAATAAGTATCAGGTACATTAAACTAGCTAGGACCAATAACCCAGATTAAAAAATTCCCACACTCTACACTCAAACATGGTATTATACAAACGAAAACCAGTGATCTTTAGTCGACCTCCAGATTTACCTCAGGATTTATCTCAAGAAGTATGGTATATCCCCCAAACCAAGGAATGGTTCACAGAATATAATGATTATTTGCGGAGAATGGATTATTATCGAAATAGGAAATTTGTATGTGAAATTACCGGGAATTCATGTTTGACCTTCTTTGAAGCTTTGAAATCAGAATCAGTGGAGATATTGGAAGTCGAGAAAAACTTCCCGGAAAACTTAAAAGAACATATTTTGAGATTTTTACAATTTAATCAAATCTCCCGATTAGATCAATTGGTGGATAAAGTTTACGCTAATTTCAAAAACGATTATTTCCCCGGTGAAACTATCTTTATCAAGGGAGTAAGTCATTTGAACCCAAATGGTGAAATAGAAAATATCAATGAATCAATCAAACAAAGAGGTACGATAAGAGAAAAAGTCCAGTATGGCCAATCAGATAATATCACTACCAAATACTTGGTGGTGAGATTGAATGACCAATCTCAATCGATTGTAACTAATGATCAAATCTCAAGAGACAGAAACCATTTCACGAAATGGCTCATAAAGACTTTCATCAAGTTAACTGTTTGTCGATCGCATAAAGTTGGTGCTCCTTGGGTAGTTAAAGAAAAATATTCGAGAAAGTACCGAATTCCCAAGAAATACCCTGAAAATTTACTACAATATATGGACTCTACCCCCACGGGTGAAACTTTATACGAACCAATCAAAAAAACTCACCCCAGATCGTCAACTCCAACCACTACAGTCAACCGTCAGCCGCCAATGATTATTGCCCCCAAAAAACAGTCCATGCCCTTGTCTGATTTAAGCGCGTTGGTCGATTTAAGAGCCACGGTCAAGGAGAAGAAGAAGTTCCCCAATCATTACTTACCAGAAACTAGTCTTGAAAACAACGAAAAATCAATCTTGTTTGGTATTCAGCCCACGAAAAAAAATATTGTTGATGATTTGAAAATCAACTTCGATATTCAGAATCCAAAACCATTGGTTCATACGTTACCGTATCCCAAAAATTCTCAGGATTTAAATCAACATATTGTTGAAACTTTATCAGAAAACAATGAAGATTATCCTAATTTGACAACAGATACTCGAAAATTCAAGTTAACTGAACTTCAATCGATTCAACTGGCCTTGCAATGCTGGGTTTTCATCAATATTTATCACACTAGCTTAAATATCGATACATTCACCTTTGATGACTTTGTATATAGCATGGGTTGGAACTTTCAACAATACGACGAGTATGGCAGATGCGAATTATTAGATGAAATCTGGTGTGCTGTGCTATCCGCAATCTTATCGAATGATCCCGCTGATAAAAAAATCAAACATGATGAGGTTTCTGGCTTACTAGTTCGTATTCCATCAAAGAAATTATACGAAAAACAACAAGAATTATTGGCCAAAGAACAAGAAGAACGTGATCAAGAGGCTGTGGAAGATGGTATGGATATAACTGAAGTTGCAGATGAAGATCAACCAACTTCTAACGGTAAATCCAAAGAAAATGATGATTCCGAAAGAGGTTCTGATAGCGAACAAGAAGAGAAAACTTTAAAAAGCGATGATGAAAATGAATCTACCGATGATATTGAACTTAAAAAAGAGGTCATAGTAGTAGAAGAAAATGAAGATGAAGCCGATGACGAGAATGAAGAAGATGACGACGACGATGACGATGAAAATAGTGAAGATGAAGAAGATGAGTCGGAACACCACGCTTATGCAATCATGAATCATAGAAAAATAACCTGGCATGAACGATTGAGGAAACGTAATTTCAAAGACGGTAATTGGCAAACAATATTGTTGGGAGTTCTATCATTAATCGAGCACATCCCTCAGTATCAACCTACTATTCAGAAAATCTTTCTTCTTTTGGCTCCTAAATCAATGCCCGCGACCGCCTCCACTGCTTTGTCACAATTTTATGATGTTGTGGATATTGATTTGAGAATGCAAGTTCTTAACATTCTCATTGATTTATTGGCTACTGGTACTGTAGTCAGGAAACATATCGAAGAATCATTGGAAGCGGCAACAGCTTTAAGACGAACTCGATTGGATAATATTAGAGATCATAAGGTTCAACTCGATGTTGCACAAAAAGCAAATAATTTCATAGGTGAACAAGTAGCTAATTATAGATCATCTACCCCTGTCAATGCTAAGCCAGAGAATGGAGAAGAATCGACTTCGACGGTTTTCAAGCGTCCAAGGTTAGATTTTAAAGCAATGTCAATGACGGAGGAAGAATTGACACTTGCAAAACAGGATAAGAATTTTGCCGAAGTGTGGAATCAAAAGAGGGATGCATTACTTAAATTGAAGGAGATCAAAAAAGAAAAACGGGAATTTGAGAATAAATTAACTGAATTAGATTGTCAAAGAGTGAAATTACTAGGCAGAGATCGTTTGTTAAATAGATATTGGTGGTTCGAGAATAACGGCTTACCAACTTTGAGAGGTAATTCTGAGGAGGATGAAGATGATAATGATGAAGTTGTTGAAATAAAAGATAAAGGTGACGATGATGACGATGACGATGAAGTGTTGAGTGATACTTACTTGATGGGTAGATTATGGATTCAAGGTCCATCAAATAATGATTTGAAAGTTCATTTTGATTCTGATTTTGTTTCTAGTCAAAAGTTTAATGATGTGAAGAATGAATATGAAATCGAGTCAATCAAAGCTTTGGACGTTATTGATGTCGACGAAGAAGACCAAGAGAACAAGGAAATCGATGAACCGAAATTCAAAATTGAATATGACGAAAAGATTCGAGAAATGGACTTTACCACATTACCAAAACCATATATTAATACTGTTTCCGATTTATATGGACTTCAATTTCAACCTAGAGAAATCACCATGAATGGTGAAGTTATAATAAACGACGAGGGTGGTTTGAAAGATCTAAAATACATCAATGCTATTACACCTTGGCAAAGAAAAGCAATCGAAGAGCAACCGTGTTTATTAGCCAATGGATCTAACTGGGGTTTTTATGATAAACCTGAAGAAATCAATAAATTACTACAATGGTTAAACCCATGGGGAAAACGTGAATCGTTATTACGAAAAGAGATAATAAACGTAAAGGATTCCTTGGCAGCAAGTATGGAAGCAAGAAGGAAAGCATTATGGATTGATGGCATACCTGCTGATGAGTATAAATTGCAAAATAATATTGAAAAAGTTAAACTTCAAATCGAAAAACTTGAATCAGAAGGCGAGGTTACTGCTCAAGCAATCCAAGAAGTAAGCGACGATGAAGATGATACAGTATCAAACACTCGTAAACGTTCTAAACGAAATGCTATCACTATCAACAAGAAACAAAAGAAGTTAGAATCTACCCAAGATATATTAGCTTTTGGTAAAATTGATGATTTACAAAATTTATATAAAGAATTGAATGAAAAGTTGGAACAGAAGAAGAAAGAAGTTGAATTAACCCGGGTTATAGAATGGGTTAACTCGGCCGCGTTAGATAAATTCGAAAAATCGTTATATGAAGGTGGTGATAAAAAGAAAGTAACCAGGGGTAGGAAGAAGAATAATTAGGAAAATGGTAATGACGCTAAATGTTGACTGTATTATAGATGTATTAATATAAAAAGGATATATATTATCTTCTGTAGAAAATCACAGTAAAATTGACCAGGTAATAACAATAATAAAGCTTTCTGAATTGAATCCTTTGACCTGAGGGTCGATATCGACATCTTTCAATTAGGTACTTGACCTGAAATTGATATCTCAATTGTCTGATACGCTAGAAAATATTTTAATGTTATAACACAACGTATTCTAAGCAACTTTTGTATGGGTATACAAATCATCTATTACCTAATTCTGCACTTAGAACTCAGATACGCTACAATGCCGAGAATCAAATTGATTACCATGATACCCCAGATAGCTATGCAATTGGCCAAATGGCCAATATTCGTATGGCACTATCTCCTCCTTTTGTTATCATCATAATTATTATACGATCTCTTTCTATCATTCCTTTCTTGCCTTTCCCTTCTGGTAATATCAATCAACTGTTTCAATTTCAATTCTTTTTCCTCGGCGTCTTGAATGGCCTTTTGTTTCAACATATCATTTCTAATTTTGATTTCCTGACGGGCTTGCTTGTCGGCCGTATCTAAAGCCTCGGATAAACTAGCAAAACCTTCCAAGTTAACCTCAGGAGCATCTGTCAGTTCGGTAGCTCTTTTATCCAATGCAATAGTGAAACCTTGATTGTTTTTCCAATTGGAAATAGCCGAGGGGATGTTCCAATAATCTTTTTCTTCCTTGGTCAATTTTTCGGTGGAGGTAGCTTTTAGAATTGGAGGAGGAGGTGAAGGAGGTCTGTGACGGTTCTTTTTCAATTTGAACTTGGGAGGGAGTAATGGATCAGTCTGGAGAGTGTGTACTTGTATAGTTTTGGATTCGGTAGCTGATACAATATTATTTGGCTGGTAGTCCATATATTCCACCTTTTCAGCAACGGCATCTCCATTTAGTAGCTTATCAATCACTGCTTTTGTTTCTTGTATAACCTCATCATCTACTTTCCTGGGGAATTGATGAACCAAATTAGGGAACCTTTTTTTCAAAGGTATAGTATCGTTAAAATCAGCCTGTGCATTTTCATTCATTGAAGAAGCAATAGTTTTATTATAATTCAAAGTCCCATCCTGATTCAAATACAACTTTTCAATCGATGAATCAGAATCGTTAATCTTGTAATGATCATTTTTAACCAAATTTAAAAATCTCCTATTAGCATTATTATTATTAGCAGTACTTCTCTTCTCATTCTTGAACAGAAAAGTTGGTTGTTGGTCTGTATGTACTGGTTTAGATAAAGATTTAAACATACCAACCGTAGTAAACCTTTAGCTTAGATTCTCATACAGGAAATGATGGCCCCCAAAAAGAAAATGTCAAAAACAATGACATCATTTGTCAAAAACTTTCGACAAGGAATAGAAACACTTGAAGATGATTAAATATACTAGTAAAATTATACTTACCCACGGCAAATCATAATAATAAGATTGCACCCATATCACCATATCGCGAAGCGCTTTCCAGTCAATTTTGGGTACCTTACCACTTTGGTTGCCGACGCGCATCTACTCTACCCAATTGGGACATTCATGCCAAATCGTGTAAAGTAAACCCAGAAACACCTACAAAGAGAGGATATAACATGTTGTACCAGTAGGATATTACAAGATTTGATATAATATTCAATCAGATAAGCATGGTTAATTGTATATTGTGTGATATCTGATCCATCATTAAGTAAGAAAATAGTTTAGAACACTGGGGAATGTAAGATCTACAGTTTCTATTTCAACTTGCGCTTTTTACCGCTTATCATGTATCTATATATATATAAATCATGACAACCCCAAAACTAAATATTTATTAACCATGAAACTTGTTCCAATCACCACTCCTGGTATCAGATATTTAACTTACAAAGACGTCCCTAAAGCGGCATACACATTATACCATTCATTTAGAACCGATGCGTTAGGGCAGTTGTTAACTAGTCATATTAAAGATGAGAAATTGAAGTATGACGTAGAGTTGAAACTATACGAATGTTATTTGAAACAGCATATCAATAAAGGTATTTGTATGGGGATCAATGAATCAGATCAAGAATTCGAAACTGTCGCTATTTGGACTAGTCCCACTAGTGAAGATGATGGTTTAAACTCATTTCCTAATCTTATGGATTCATCGTTTGATGAATTATATAACTTGTGTGATGATCAAGGTAAAGACAAAATATTTAAAGGTTTATTACCATTACTCCATGATTCTTACGACGAGATAATGCAAGATAAAAAGTTTAGGAATAAACCAGTTTGGACCTTGGTATACTTGGGTTCCTTGGTTTCGTCTCGTGGTAAGGGTAATGTCAGGAAAATGTTTGAATTTATGTTTGATAATTATGTAGGCTCCGATTTATGTTATTTGGAATCTTCAAGTACCGATAATATTCCCATTTATAATAGGTTTGGCTTTTATACCTATTGCGATATATTGTTGGGCAAAAATGATTCCAGTGCCAAAGAAGGCGAGGATTTTGCCATTATGAATATAATGATAAGGGGGGAGAATGCACGCGATTGGACGGAAAAGCCCCAAACTGTCAATTTGGTAGGTAAGATGTGATTACGGCGAAACAAAACTGGTAGTTTGTTCTGCCGTTTTATCTATAAGAAATTTAATTCTTTAATATACTCAGGTTTTGAGTAACTAAATATTTATATAAAATATATTAAGATTTATTAAATAAAAATCTCAGTACAAGTAGTATCAAGATACAGATACTGCTCATACATCAACAATAAATATATTGTAAAAGATTTATATATTTCATAGTTACGCAATAGAAGAAAATTCTTATTGGTAGTATAATTTGAATCAATCATGAACAATAACGTTCTTGAATACCAATTGTTTAAATTAGTCAAGACATATTTTACTTTATTTTCCTTAATATTATATACATTGCATTACCCATATATACATGAACAAAAAGCTATTTCTAACCCAAGTCAGGTTGGTGGTACTGACTTTATTATTGAGATAAACCTAATATCTATTATGTTGCTTATTCATCTAACGATAAGACACTTCTTTGAGAAGGAAAAGTTTGTTTCGAGAATTCCGCTTTGGCCATTTCTCTTAACTCTTGTTCTTGAGCTTTTGTCAATGGTTTGACAACTTGGTTTGGTGGTACGAAATTGAATTTCCCAAATCCAAATTCACGGTCACTCATTTTATTCAACACGTAAAGATTCGATCTAACATAGACAATCAAAGCTTCGACGTGTCTCATATCGACATTAGGGTTCCCGTTGAATACATTTCTCCATAAGGCGGCAGCTAAAGTAATATCATCAGTCATTAAACCTTCATCATAAGATAATACCGAACCTAACAATTGAGTATGGTAATCCTTCAAGTAATTTTCAATGACTCTGTTCGAGTTTATCCCCAATTCTTGCGACATTCTTAATTCCATATCCTTGAAAATACGATCAACCAATTTTTGTTGGTAATTTCTGCCATATTTAAAAGGCATTGCCCTCATTCTAACGGATAATATCCAATAATGTAATACGGTGATTTGGTACCATTGGGAAAATGATCTTGGCAAATCCAAGGTTTCATAATAAAATTTGGCAGTCTCACTTAATGGTTCATTTGGATATATCAACGCTTGTTGTTTACATTGACCGAAATAAATCGATGCAGCTACTGGTCCCGCTCTTGATTTATCCATATCGATTGAAAAGGTTTTGATAACCCATTGACCAATATTTTGTTTCCAATTTGACATTTTGAAGTTTGGGTCATTTTCAATCTCGTGGTCGGATAATAATGGGTTCTTCTTTTTAGGTTGACGTGGATTAATCTTTAAGTCTTGTTTGATCTTTGGGAGCGTAGAATCGGCTGCTAAATCAGCAGGTGTTTCTAATGGTTCCGAATCTTTGAATTTATTCAAAATTTTCAGGTTATTTTGGAAATTTAAAACATTTGATGTGGTGAGTGTCCTTGTAATGACTCTTCCTTGAGTTCTAGCTATATTTACCTGACTCCTCAACATATTTTCAATGCTTATCAATTCTTCAGCTACCAATGGATAAATCGAAGAGATTTTTTTTTAGCCAACAATACACGTGACGTAAACATGATATATAATTAAATGGATGAATACTGGAGAATTAGTTAGCATAATCACTCATGGTAGCTGTTCAGCTTAAAAAGTACTTAAAATTGACCTATTCTCCTCTTTTCAAAATTGAAATTACCATAAAAACCAGGCACTTGTACATTTTTTTAGCAAATCGATAGACAAAAGTATCTAATACTAGATGACGATGTAAATGGTATTTCAAACAGATTTTTGTTCCATTTATCCATCATCAAATCAAATTAAATAAATTTACCTTTGGAAATTCTCTTGTATTACAGATTATATTATAATATTAAAAATACCACATTCACCATGCAAAACATAGTTTAATCTTGGAAAATAATTGTCATTTTCTCTTCAAATAAAGTCACTTTTAATCAAACTATATATCATACTCTATTAATCTTGTATCACTTCTTCCATTACTCTACCCATCCTACTGTTATTACCTCTTTTGTAAAAAGTGGTTGCAAAATTGAAAATTTCCATCCACACGACCAAAATGAACAAAGAAAAATTTGGTGGTGGTTGTAAAATCGACTAAACTGAATCAGAGGAGTGAAAATTGGGGAAAGATGTCTAATTCGATCTCAGAGGCATTCAAGAAGTTGAATGTGACCAACGATGCCGATTTGGGCGACCACGAAAAGATTTATACCATTTCGTATGAGTATTTATCCAAAGTCAAACATTTTAAAGATTCGAAAGCTTTTAAAAATTGTTTAGTATCATTGATTAATATGGACAAATATGATAAAGCAGAAAAATTGGTTGGTAAAGTACCACAATCATTGGTTGAAGAATTGATTTTGGAAATTGCCTATGTATATTATAAGCTTGGCAAGTCAGCCAAAGTTATTGAATTATACAATCAATATAAAAATATTGACCATGAAGGTATACAATTTGGATTGAAGCATATTGTTGCTCAAAACTATTACAAAATCGGCCAATATCAAAACTCATTGGATTTATATTCTAATATAATCGACAATAACAAATACGATAATAAAAACGATTTGGTGATTAATGAACGGGCTGTCATTTCCCAGATCAACTTTAATTTAAACAATAACTTGGTCTCTAAACATCAAGACTTGTCTGATAATTATGATTTATTATTCAATGAAGCTTTGATAGAATTGTCCAATCAAAACTTGAACCAAAGTTTAACCCATTTAACCAAAGCAGAAGAGTTATGTCAGCAACAAAACTTGAGTCCCCTGGATTTATTAATCGAATTATTACCCATAAAATTGACCCAAGCTTATATTTTTCAGATTCAAGGTGATGTTGAAAAATCTTTAGCTATATTACTGGAACAAGATGTATCAAGTGTAGATGATGAAATGTTGAAATTGATTATCAAGAACAATTCATACACCATGAAATTACCCCAAGATTCCAATATCAACTTGCTCGAACGTGATTTGAATTATCAACAATCGATTAATAAATTATCACCAAGATTGACCAAGTTCCAATATCAAATTATTTTGAAAAATAATATTTACTTGAAATTCAATACCGGTACCATCAAGAATATTGATAATTCATTTATAAATCAATACTTAATTGATTTCCCTGGCGACTATTTCCCCGTCGTTTATCAAATTTTATTGAAACTCGAAATCAATTTCACCGATTTAAATGATCCTTCACAATACAAACCTATTAGTCGAAAATTGATCAAAATCTTGAACCAGAAACAACCAGAGACAAAGAATAATTACAACACCATTGCATTGCTCTTATTGGTGTTTATCAATTCGAAACAAGATGTATTTGATCAAAGTTTGCCTTTATTAAAACAACAAGTGGCTGATAATTTACAACAAGAAAAACTAATTCCCGGTTTAGTAGGAACTTTGATCAATATCTATGAAAAATTGAACAAATTGGCCGATTATCAACAATTAAGTTCCCAATTGATTGACAAATTCTTAAACACTAACGTTGATATAATATCTCAAGATTTGAATTATTATAATTTCATCAAAATGGTTTGTTTCAAATGTTACAATGAATTGAATGATGTTTCAGGTGAAAATGGACAAATCAAGAAAGTGTTGTCAATTTTAAGTAGTATCAACCCTCAAGATGATTTGATCTCGGCATTTATAAATAATCAACCGGAGAAATTATTACCAATTGATCAATCTAATGATAATATCGATGAACTTTTACAAACTAACATTGAAACTTTGCTTCCAGCTAAGAAGGTTCAAAAGCCGATTGTACATAAAATCAAGAAACAAAAGAAGTCCAATCCAGTCTTCTCCAAGAATAAAGTGTTAGTACCAAAAGAAGAATTAGAATTGGATGATGAAAGATGGTTGCCATTGAAATTGAGAAGTTATTATAAACCAACTAAAAAGGAAAAAAAGAAGGCAGGTGGTCATCAAGGTGCTTTCGAATCAACACCCACGCCTGTTGTAACCCCTACCACAACAAACACTTCGCTGTCATCTAAAAGTAAGAAAAAGAAGAAGGGAAAGAAATGATCAATGTATATAGTATAATGTACATATAGACGAAAAGTGTAATATAAAAGCTATGAATGTAAACTGCGAATTAGTTCCTATTGGGATGTAAATCTGAAGATATAGATAAGTTAAATTCAGCCGAACCGAATATAAAGCCCGGACCAAATATGAATGCCAGATATAGATTTGTCTCCATTTTATGACACGACTACATTGACAAGTATATTATTTTTTTATATTAACATTGATCATAAATACTCATCTAAACTACACTTCTATGTAACAATCGGGTTTGCAATAGTGAATCCGTTTTTTGTAATCAAATTCAATTTCATATCATTTTTCCCGACAGAGTTGCTTCGTTGATGCTTTTTGTTTAATCTTTGTGATTTGTTTAATAGATGTAATTCTAAATCATCTGTATCGTTGGATTTTACTAAATATTTATTCAGCTTTCTAGGAGGTGTGACAAAATTTGGTAATTTTGTGAATTTATGTAATGAGTTGTTTTGGTTGTTGAAATTAGGAGGCTGGTATAATTCGGTTAATTGTTGTGGAGTTGAATTATAACTTATATACCCAGGATATTTATTTATACTCAAAGGTTGTAATACCTGTCTATTTGAGCGAGTTATTGTTAATTTTTTTGGTTGTAGGATATTTTCTTGGTCATGATGTATAGTAGAAACATCTACTTTTGTATCTTGGTAAGGTTTAGGGTCTTCCCATATTTGAAAGTTGAGTGAATTGGTTATTTTCCTCTTGGTGGCTGATACTTTAGCGACTTTTCGTAAGGGAGATAATTTGTTGGGGGATGCTTTGAATGGTGAGTTTATATTATGTGGTTTAGGTGATAATACGGATCTCTTAGTAGGTGAAGGTGTTCTAGACATGTTGATTGATGATGGAAAAAGTTATGAAGGAAACTTGGTTATTATATATTATATATTGCATACCGTGATTGATGTATGTAAACATTGGCTAAATAATATTCCACTCCTAAATCGCGAAAAAATGCGCCCGTCTAAAAATATCTTCCTTCCACTAACTTTACTCACAGTATGGACTAAAAATAATGTGCGGCGGGTTCTAAATCGTTACCATCTCGGCGTAGACTTCCAACCCCGTCTCGTATACTAATAACGCGTTCGTATATGGAACAGGATGAAGAATGAACAATGAAGGGTGGATGAAATTGGTCAGGGGTAAGCGTAAGAAATAGCACCATTCATTCTTGAAATTTTACTTTTAAGGAGTCAAGCAACGGTTAACGGTTTGGGTTAGGATTTACATTATACTCAATTCGTGATATTTTTATGCAAGATTAATCGGTTTTATTGGCGATGGGTTGTTGGCTTAACCAATTGTAATTTAACTACTTGGCAACTCTTTAAATAGAAACACCTCCAGGAGTCTTTAAAGGTACCTTGAATTAACTACAGATTGCACAATGTAATCTTAATAACTCCAAACAAAACTACAATTTGTGTATCACCCAATCTTCACTCTACGAAATTCACGTAAAGACCACCATTTAACAGAATATGCTACTTGAAACTCAGTTCTTCTATGATTTCGCCTTCTGAACAATCGATAGCTTGCCCGAAATGAATATGTTTATTATGTATATATATCTATATTTGTGGTATAAATTTTAATTAGAGTGAACCATTCAAATGGTTCCCATAGGTCTACTCTTGTTTTCTTAGACGCTTAAGCTTTATGGTACTTTGGTTCGACGAAAGGCATTTTAGCAACGGTAGCGTCTCTTAATTTACCTCTGATTTCAATTTTGATTGGAGAGCCAATTTTCACCTTCTTGTCAATGTAGGCTTGACCGACATTACCACCTAAAGTTGGAGATGCAGAACCGGAGGAGACAATACCTACTTCGTTACCGGCTTCATCAAACACTTTAGAACCTGGTCTTGGGGCTGGGCCCTTAGAAACAATCCCGATTCTTCTTTGGGCGACATTTTTGTCAACAATTTGTTTAGCAATGATTTCGGCACCATTGAAACCAGCACCACCGTTTCTTCTTGACTTGGGGATGATCCAAGTTAAACCTGCTGCGACTGGAGTCAAGTCTTCATTCAATTCTTGGCCGTAAAGACACATACCAGCTTCCAAACGTAAGGAGTCTCTTGCGGCTAACCCAATTGGTTTGACAACATCAGGGAAATCGGCAATTAAACCTCTAAAGAAATCCAAAGAAGCTTGGTCTTCAGGGATGGATAATTCAAACCCATCTTCACCAGTGTAACCTGATCTGGCAATATGAACTCCATCTACACCAGCAACTTTAGCAAATGTCGAGTTACCAAAATATAATTTCGATAAATCTTCCTGGGTGAATTTTTGTAAAATTTCTTGCGCCTTTGGACCTTGAATGGCTAATAAAGTCGATTCGAAAGGTTCATGTTTCAAATCATTGAATTGGGTAGCTTCTTTTTTCAAAAAGTCCAAATCTTTAGCTCTACAACCAGCATTTGTAACCATATAATATTCGTTTTCCCCTTGTCTAGTGATGATACAATCATCTATAATACCACCCTTGGTGTTTAACAAAGCCGATAAACTAGAAGTGAATGGTTTCAAAGCAGCAGAATCTAATGGAGTGACTTTTTCAATAAAAGCCTTGGCGTCGTTACCACTAATTCTGTGTTGTTGCATGTGACTGACATCAAACAAACCTACCTTGGATCTAACCCAGTTGTGTGATTCAATATGGGTTTGACCATTATACAAAACCGGCATCTCAAACCCAGCGTAGTCTACCATTCTCCCACCCAAGTCAATGTGTGCTTGGTACAAAGGGGTCTTCAACAACCCAGCAGTGGAATAGTGTCTCTTTAAGTTGGTTCTTAACATGTTAATGAAGTGAAATATTTGTAGTTATAACTTTTCAATTATATTTATACTCCTATCAAAGAAATGACTCTAATTTGACTCGCAATCTTTCTCTCAGTTTATTTTTTCTGGGGTTGATGAAGATACGCCGCACCAATTAAAAATACCACTAAATAGAAATACCAGTACTCTGTAAGACTCTGATGATATTCTCATTAAGTACTTTCACTCTATTAGTACATTATTGTAGCCAAAATCATTAATATAATAATCAAATATATCCCCATTAATGTTAACATGTACCCATACAAACTCTGCCATTGGTTGACAAATGCGTTATGGTATGCATCTTGTCTTGTTAATCTACAACATCTAAAATATTTATATCCCATCCAAATCCAGATAAGTGGACATACAACACTATAAATCAACCCTTTTCTCACTAGTGGTATGTTTCCACTGATATATTGACATTGCCCGCAATTGCATTTCACCAATTGACTCTCTTCTTCTATTATTAATTGGAATGATTGTGCCTTCATCGTTGTTAATTCACCAACTATTAAGTTGCTTCTTATTTATATTTATAGTACATGTTTAAGATCTGGTGGTAAATTACCCTTTTGGGCGATGACAATAAACCAGATACTTTAGATGATACATTCTATCTTTTTAATCATACAGAAAAGTTGAGATCTGAAACATGAATAGAACTAAATAGGTACAGGTTTGATTTTGGTTGGAGTTTTGGAGAATAGTGTGTATCTCTAATTTGTACCTTAATTTAGTGTTGCATCTTTTAGTATGATTAAATTTGTTAAGGCTTTTAGGAGAGTGAAATACTATGAACTTTTGGGATTATATTCTCTTAGGTATTTTAACCAAAAGGAAATTGTGACAATCCGGGGATAGACTTTAGTATGGTCAGTTTTGTAGGCAATTATAAGGGGTCGCATTATTATTCAAAATTGATATCCGATCAGAAGTTTTAGGAAAGAGGAAAATAAATTGGCTAAAAAATTCTTGGGATCTAGTACATCTATAGATGTGGATCTCTACGTTATTAATTCAATTTTCATTTTTTAATAATCCAATTTTGTAACAGAGTTAATCGCATTTTAAAATTTTGGCTGCAAAATTTGATGCAACCATAACAAAAATACCCTGAACAATCTTTCCAAACTAGGTAACTCCTAACTATTTAAAGAGGACGATTCCCACTTATTTCTAACTTTGTAATTTTACTATATTTACTATCTCTTTTGCTCAATCCTTTGTTCAAACTCATATATTGACTAGTTCGAGTGGTAATGGTATCACCCAAGCTTATACTCAATCTTGTGCTTCAGTAAAAACAAAAATTGCACCAAAATCTTAATCCAAAACTTCTTATTCTAACAAAAGCTTGAATTAGTGTACTACTTCAATGATTTTATCGATAGTTACCTTAAACGTTCACCCAACTGAACCATATGTGTTTGATATTTCCCAATTAAATCAAGCACATCACCATTTGAAGAAATCAAACGAATCTTACTCTATAAAATGGAAATCCAGGAAAAGCCTGATTACAGCAGTCCAAGATTAAGGAATCTGTAAACCAATAGGATCAAGTGTATGGAAAGCGTCTGTTCAAAGAATATTAGAAATTGCTGATAGCTGCAAGAATTTTCGTTAATATAGGTAGCCGTTGTAAGAGAAAATTGACAAAGAATAGCAAAACCTGTCTACATTAATCCTGGTCGGTGGATAGATCATATTATTGATCGAATCCAAACATTTTGGTACCATAAAGTGATGTTCTTCTCTAATAATTACATAAATTTTAAGTAAACTTCATCTATAGAATTCGAAATTGTTCGAAAAAAAGAGATTGTTATAGAAACTGATTTCATTTATGATTATATGTTGATTGATAGCTTATATTGGTGTTATTTCCCTGGTTAAATCATCCCATTCATTATTATTCAATTTCTTGCAACCAATTCGCGCTAAAGATTTATCACACAATTTGATGCTATTCTATGATATTTCGATATGTCATCTTTTGACGTTAGCAATGTCAAGTATTTGCTACAATCCAAGAAGATCAAAGATCGGAACGATGCATTGAATGATTTGGAGTTGTTTACTCAATCTAATATATCGTTATCATCTAGAAATTTTAAACTTTTGGTATTAGCAATTATTGATTTGATCGAAATCGAAGTGAATATTTATAAGTTCAAGCCCTCGATAGCTATAGAGAATAGAATAACTCTGGCAAGTGGGTTAATTAAAATAATAGTCGAGAAAACCATACATGGGACAATTATAAAATCTAAAGTTCTACTAGATATAATCAAAACGTTAATTGACTTGTGTAATGAGAATTTCGAGGTACTATTGTCAAGTTTATTGGAATATATCATTACAATTGAATCAATCTTGAAAATCTCCTACTTCAAAGATCATTTAAATTTCAAAGATTATCTGATTTTATTGCAATTTTTAACCAAAACTATTGATTATTGTACTAAATCCAATCAATTTGAACAAATTTTGACGCACTCCTATGGGTGCTTGGTTAATCTCCTAAATTGTGACGAATTATCTTCCACAGTTTATCTTCAGATTTACAAAAATCAAGATTATAAGCTCCTATTACCATTGTTGAAGAATACTATTGGAAAATTTACTCGAGAGAACATTATATGTTTATATTGTTTCAAAATCATCAATAAGTTAATTGTGATATTGTCTACAGAAGATATTAAATCCACACACATTTTAATTAATTTGGGGATTGATATCTTATTAATGTTTAACTCATCAAATTCCATTAAATTACAGCAACAGTTTTTGATTTTTATCAACTTATCCCCATTAATTTATTTTGTTGATTTGGCTAAATTCAATATAGTGGACTATGATTCAGTAGACTCAGATGATCTGTTAATCAATAAAGTTTCGATGTTAATCCAACAGCTAGTTTCCAAATTAAATACCTTGGACTTTGAATTTGATTCCAAAGACTTTGACATTTCAATTGTTTATAATTCTAGGATTTCTTGGTTTAACTTGAAAACAATCAATTTATCGAACTCAAATACCCACCCTTGGCTATTAGCTTTAGGAATAATTAAATTGATAACAATTTATTTCAATTTGAAACTGGATTCCAATAACGAGCAAGTTAGTATTCTAGGATTCAACACACCGACATCATCGAAAACGAAAAGACAGAAATTAGGGATAATTGGTGATACTTTACATCAATCCAATCATATTTTTGAGTTCTTAAATAAATTAATCACATCAAAACTGGATATGAAAACGCAGAAAATTGGCTTACAATTGTTATTCTTTTATTTGCAATGGTATTCACCTTCAATATCGGAAATTGAACCAGAAAATCATATTGAAGTTGAATCGGATTTTGCTAATGAGACTACCTTCAATTTTGGTTTAACAGATACGAACAATTTCGATATGAATTTGGTTATCAAAGGCACCCTTTTAACTTTTGAGAATATCGAATTGAACTTATGGAGTTTATTAGTGTCTTATTCCTTGATTATTGATAGTCTTGTTTGTAAATATAACATCACTAATAGAGCATTATATCAGTTACTCAATATTTCCTTACAAGCGTTGAAAGTTCCATTATTATCAAGTGTCGCCTGCGCCTTAACTCGTTCAATAGTTCATTACATTGAAAAGCGAAATCTATTTCAAATCATTGACAAGCAAATAGTTAATCAACTAGACAATCTAATGGAACTTTCTGATATAAATGGGCCATGCGATATTGATAATGCAAGTATTGCTTTCTGGTATGCGATTTATGGTATATTTATCAACAACAAGAGTTTGAAGATGAGATTAGAAACGTTTTCAGTAAAAGTACAAGAATGGACAATATCCAAATGGCATCGAGGAAACTTGGGATTTCATAATGCCTACAAAGTCCCTGATTTTGTTGCTTGGATATGTGGTGTGTCGGTATTCCCAGTGAACAATGAGAATGTAATACCTACCCGCCACTTGCAACGAGAAGTAGAAGAGATTTCATTGTTAATGTCGGACCGCGAAAAGTTTGCATCATATTTAGCGTTGAGAGATGATGGTAGCATTGACTTGGATATAACATTACCGACTGGAAATTTGAAGCAATGCAAGGAGACTGAGAATTTTTTACTTTCTATTTTAAAAACCTTTTCAATAGAGCTCCTGGAGAATGAAAGAACAAGTAACAGATTTCAAGTGGCGGTGTTATTGATTCAAGTTGCTCAAAAGTTTCCAAAACATGGACATTATAGTCATATTATTGATTCGATAGAGCGTCAATCCATATTTTTTCTTGAGTCGTTAGCAGAATCGGGTTTACAGGTGAATGAAAAGATCAGGCTGGTGGAAGTTTTCAATTCTTTTATTCCGTCCTTGGATGTTTCATTTGGTAAGTCCATTGTGAATTGTGTTCCGATAGATTCATTTTGCAATGAAATTTTGAAGCAAACAAATTCAAAAGATCCACATGTACTAAAGAAGATTTCCATGTTTGATGATGACTTGAACGCGCACCAAGAAGAGGACAATTCTGAAATAGTGAACACTATTATGTTTGAAGCTTCTGTTGATCCGTTCAAGGAGGCTGTTTATTGCATCTTCAACTGTTTTAGATTAACGGGAAAAGATTTTAGTGGTATAATACCTACAATGGTCGCTAACATTGAAAACCTTGCCCCAGATCATCTTATAACCTCCCTTGTGGCATTAATCAACCAAATTACAATTATTGGTATTGATCAATTTTCTCAATCGTCATTAGACCAATTAATTCGTTTTGTAGGTCAAACAATTTTGGTAGGTCACCAATTTGAGAGATCTGAGTTGACATTTGTTTCTGTGTGTAAACTATTAAGATGCGTGCTTCCCGTTTTGGGCGTTCACGTCGATCTGGGATTTACAAAGGATTGCTACGACATGTGTAACTGGTTGATTGATTGTGCCCAACAATCCATAATCACTACTGAATCAGGTGATAGGGAGTGTTGTGAGTTTTTGATAAGCTTTATAGATGTCAACGACGGTTTGGTGGTTAGCAACGAAAAATTAAAGCCCTTGGTGTTTGAGAGAATTAAGGGTTCTACCAATTTTTGGCGAAGTTCAATCGTCCAAAGCTTGTCTAACTTAGTTCGTAAGTTAGGTGGAGCACAGCAAATCGAATATTATCACAATGTTCTTATGAATTATCCTCAACCAGATACAGAAGTCGAGACGAGTGCTTCTTTTGTCCATTTCTTTTGTCATTTTAGTGAAAGCTCGACTAAAATATTACATTTAACCATCTTCAATTTGCTTGAATGCTCTGAGTTCCCCAGTTTTTCTTCATATTTAGAAAATGGTTTGGATTTTATCTGTAAGAATTTGGCTATATTCAGTAGGATTGACATGTTTAAAAACATTAGGCTAATGTTATTGAAGTGGTGGTTAGAAAATAATGATTTTGATTCGTTTCCTTATAAATTATTTGGCTATGTTACCCAAAGCGATTTTTTTCACGATAATTATCGTGAATTGAGTGCAGTTTTGATGGCAATTGGTCCAAATGACTCAAAAAGTCATGGGTTGCGCAAGCGTATTGCAAGCACAAGACATTCGGATTCACTGACGATATGCAGTGAAAGTTTTTCTTTGGCAATACCACTTTCTTTCACGGATAAGGGGAAGAAAAATCAGATATTTGACGAGTTGCCCACATATTTGGATACTCATTACAAAACTGACTTGAAGGATAAGCTTTTGATGACAGTTTTTGATATTATAAAGTTGACAGATATGTCTAGAGAGGATATAGCATTGAACATGTACAAGAGTAATATGGTTGCAAGGCGCGTGTTGTCTACAAACAAGTCTGATACACATGAAGTTGGTGCTCGAATCAATATTTCCCTTGCAACCGCTTCACAGCTTCTTCTGAAATTCATTCAAAAATATTATAAAGATGGAGATTTTTGGGTATTACTGAATACATACTTTCTTCTTCGAAGGATGTTCATCGTTTTGAATGATTCCTTTTTCATTGATGATAAAGTAGCTTCGTTGAAAAGAATCAAATTGATTTTGATTCTTGGGTCTAATTGTGTTCACACTTTCGAACTTTCTCGAATTTTGATTCACAATTTATGTCCATTACTCCTACACTCTGAACTTCGTGGAGAGGTTTTGTCGATATTCTCCATATTGCAAGTAGAGAACTTGTTTGAATACGGTCTCGAGAAATCTGTACCTTTAGTAATACAGCTATTATTATCCATTTTGTCGTCTGGTGTGTCAGTTAAAAACTCGGGGTTCTTCTCATCGATAGAAGAATATATCAAAAGTATAGACACAAATAACAAACTATGGCCAATTTTGAATGCGTCAATGGAAATAGTCTATGAACGTCCAATATTACTCCTGTCAGGTGATATTGAAGAGTTCTTGAAGGACAAAGTTGTATTTTCATTGTGTTCTATCTCAAATAGCAACGATGCTATTTTGAGTTTAATCTCCGTTATTTTCAGTTCAGTTAGGTTAATAGAAAGTGTTGAGTTCTCGGATATAGTGGTGAATATTTTATTCAACGCTTCAGATAAAGTTCGAAAGAACTATTCTAAAGAGTTCCAATTATGGACTTTGAAATACATGGCTAACTTTTATTTGGAAGGTGGCCTATTTCGGGATTTCTCTAACGTTCGTGAAGTTCTGGAATTATCTGGATTTTTTATTGAAACATTCATAGAGTCAATAAAAGTCTTGGACTATGCCCTAGACTCAATGATTAAAATATGCAATGAAGGTGATGTTGCCATTGCTGGTTGTGGGGAGAATATATTAGGGGTGTTACTTTATAAATACCGTACTAACAAGGATGAAGTACAGAATTTTTTGAATTTCGAAGTTTACCTTGAAGAATATGTGAATTACATAGTACCTCTTGATTTCCATACTTGCATGATCATGAACGATGAATCTGGGCTTGAATATTTGGGTACAACTTTGGTAGATATCTTGGACGATTTCGACAAATTTATCACAAAAGATAACTTTAGCATTTGGACAACAAAATTACTTTTAGCAATCCTTCAAGAGGTATCTATGTATACGAGTATTGCACCATTATTTTCAAGTTTTGCAATAAAATTCAATAAATATGCTGCCGAAGTGATACCTTTCTTTATTTCTTATTACATTAATTTGAGGGGGTCCAAAGGATCTGAATTTATTCAACGATTATTTAATGAATTCACTAAAACCATGTCGAATGACGAGAGTACAATAGAACTTTTTATTCGCGTGTTGTTACAAATCAGAATAGGATCGAAGAAAGGATTGCCGGTTTTTCAAAAGACTATTTCATCGATTGATCTACTGAGCATTTATAAGTTAGCGACTGTTAATAAGCTACCTAAAGCTGCATTGTTGATTTTCGAAGAAATATTTTGCGACGAGAAGAAAGTATTGGATTGGAGTTTGGAGAGTAAGAGCTTAGCTTCTGTTTACGAATCACTAAATGAGGTCGATTTGATTTATGGTATTCCAGAAAGAACAACTGTAGACTATGCCTTATCAATGATTAACAGGGGTGAAGATACATCGAATCGATTGAGGTTCAATAGTGCCATTTTTGATGCAAATCTAACATTGAAATCAAGCGCTACTGCATTAAGCTATACAGATTCTAGCATTATATCATCCCTTTCGATTAATGGATTGAATGGAATATCCAGAATAGTTAGTGAGAGCGTTGGGACTATCCTGGAAGAGGATTCTTTCTCGTGGGCTTGGAAACTAAATCAATGGGAATTACCGATTCCAAATAAATTGAAAGGTGAACAAAGTGTAATTTATGGGACATTGAAGCAAATAAATGATTATCCTTCAAAATCATTAGAAGTTTATGAAAACACCCTTTTCTCTTTATTGGAATTTAAAGATGAGTTATTTAGTAACTCGATGAGTTGTAAAGAATATTCAGATACATTGCAAAGTTGGTTCCAAACATTGGGAGTGGTGCACAGTTTGGGAGACATATTATCTTATGATGAATCAAATTTCCAGCCTATGATCCAGAATTACCTGCAGCGGACAGCATGGTTTGAATCATCAGATATCTCATACTCTGAGAATATATTGCAGGCTAGACAAGTGTTGTTCCAAATTATCTCCAAAATCCCAATGCAAGAATCCAAACCCAGTGTGGACAATTTGTGGTTAGGTTCTTTGCATGAATTGGTTCGATACAACGTTGCTTCCCGAAATTCTAGTCAACTGCAAAGAATTGTGAGCTCCTCAATGTTAATTGATGAAATAAGCAAGACCAAATTTAAAAATAATGTGGTTTTGCTTGAAAACACAGAAAAGCTAGCTCAATATCATGTAGCTAAGGGTGTTTGGTCTCAAGGAATAACGGACATACCGATTGTTATGTTGAAAGATTTGACATCTAAGGGAAATATTGAGCTACCATTGGAAAAGCTATCAGTTGATTGTACATTGATCAATGCAACTTTATTAGGATGGATGTCTAGCTCAAGACAAGATTTATCATCTAACCTTATGGAGAAATACGTTTTGCCAACAGCTGAATCGGTGACTTCGATAAATGACTTGAATCAAATGGCTAAGGTCTTTCATTTGTTAGCCAACTTTTGTGAGAAGCAATACAAAAGCAGGAATTTGAATGAAGAAATCGATAAATTGGAAAAAAGGGTGAAAAGCAAACTAGTCGAGATTGACAAATTGAAAGTGTTTTATCTGAAGGCTTCAGTTGATGCTGATGAGAAGAAGCGAGTGCAAAGATTTTATGGGAAATTAAAGGCGCAATGTAATTCTGAAGAACTTGATTTACGGGCATCAAAAGCTAACAAGGAGCGGTTTTCTATGAAAGCTGTTGAGTTTTATTTGAAATCTATGTCAACCATCGAAGATGACGACGAGGACGAAGACGTAGATAAATTTTTTGCACTTTGGTTGGAATTATCAACCCATGATGATTTGAATAGGAAGTTATCAACCGTCATACTTGATTTACCTAGTTACAAATTAATTAGTTGGAGTAATCAATTGATATCGAGGTTATCGAATGAAGAGACTGAGTTTCAGAATGTCTTGCAGAATTTGGTGTTCAAAATATGTAGTGACCATCCCTACCATACATTGTATCAATTATTATCCTTGAAAATGCACAAAGATTATTTGGATGGTAATGCTGATGAGTATAAGATGTTAAAATATACTGCAGCGACAAAAATTTGGACTCGCTTATTGAATGAATCTTCCAATCATCACAGAAAACTATTGGTTCCTATTGAATCATTCTGTCAAGAAGCATTGAAACTTGCTGAACATAAGGTACAACGTGGTAGATCGCTCCAATTGTCGAGGCTAAATGTTGGTAAATTTTGGTTAGAAGACCTACCTGCAATACCACCACCGACAATGACCATACGTGTTGACAAAAGTACCAAATATCTCGATATTCCCACAATGTCAAAAGTTGACAGTAAAGTTACCATTGCTACATCTGGATTGAGTTTACCCAAGATTCTTACATTCCATTTGTCAAATGGTGACGAACATCGGATGTTGGTTAAGTTTGGTGCTGATGATTTAAGACAGGATTCAATTATGGAGCAAGTATTTGAAAAAGTCAATCATATGTTGATGAAAGATAAAGAGACGCGAAAAAGAAGTTTACACATACGAACATATAACGCTATTCCCATGGGGCCTAAATCTGGTATGATCGAATTTGTGCCCAATTCTGTTAGTTTAATTGATGTCGTCAAACCATATCATGCCAAACATGATAATATGACACTAGAAAAAGCTCGAGAACTAATGAGAGAATGTCAATCTGGTGAAAAGCAACAAAGATATGATGTTTATGAAGACGTTACCAGCAAAGTTAAACCGATTTTAAGACACTTTTTCTTTGATACGTTTTTAACGCCAGATACTTGGTTCGATAGCAGGGTGACATATACCCACGGGATAGCTACTACTTCTATAGTTGGTCATATGTTGGGTCTTGGTGATCGACATTGTAATAATATCTTGTTAGATCAGCAAACTGGTGAACCGATCCATATTGATCTTGGAGTAGCATTTGATCAAGGTAAACGTTTACCAATTCCAGAAACGGTCCCCTTTAGATTGACAAGGGATATAGTCGATGGATTTGGTGTTACCGGGGTTAATGGTGTGTTCAGGAAGAGTTGCGAACATACATTTAAAGTGTTGAGGGCAAATACTGATCATATTTTGTCGATTCTTGATGTTTTGCGTTGGGATCCATTGTACTCTTGGAATATTTCTACAATGAAAAAACAAAGATTACAGGATGATAACACTGTTATTGGTAATATAGTTGAAGACGGTTCAGAAGCAGGTCGTGCTGTGCTAACTGTATCTGACAAACTATATGCTTCTGGGTTAAGTGTGGATGCGGCTATTCGTGAATTGATTCAAGAAGCCACCAATCCTCACAATTTAGCATTAATTTATTTAGGTTGGTGTCCATTCTATTGAATGGCAGTATCGCTTGTGTATATATAACCTTGTAAATTACATAACATTTGCATTTTAACTTTCGTTACCAGTGAAGATTTTGGTGGTGTTGATTTTTCCTTAATCGAGGGTGTTGCTAAAACGACGATTTGGCAGAGATTTGCAACCACACCATTGGAATTAGATAAAACTTGCTAATTATTGATGCTACATGATGTATAATGGTAGATAATGCAAATGAAACAACAACGAGGATCGATGGACATATATCCGGTCCAATTGAGGTGATACTCGAGGATGGTAAGCAAAACCAAATTGACAAAAGCATGATTTATATTCATTCGAGTGGATCGGGGCTAGGTGACAACGCTGATCCCTTGTTTGTCGGTATAGAGATCAGTGCAGCTTGTGTTGCTGGTGGGTTTTTCAAAACAATTATAAGCAAGGGTACAGGCAAGGATATCTTTCGAGAATCGAGTGGGATTGAAGATTGGTATCGAGTTGCCACTCATTTATTTCCTATAGATGACAGTGTTTTGGAAGCCAGCGATGTAGCAGATGAAGAATTGCAAAATAAATATCAATTGTCGGCAAAATTGCAAGTTCATTATAATAAAGACGATGAAGTTGTAAATGATAAATTGCTGGTAACGATTAAGACTAAGGCGAGAATTCCAGTTACGGTGGGCTCAATAGAATTGGAACCTATTGAAATTAAAGACGAAGAAGACGATACTGACGAGCATCAAGAAGATTTATTTGATTGGTTAGAGTTGACCACCTTCCAAAATCAAGTAATGATTTCCCAGATTAAACAGTTAAATCTTACTATAGACAATTTGAAATTGGAGAATTTCAAATTGAATAGTTACTACCAGCAATCTAAATTAGACTATGAATCAGTTATCACCGATTTGGAAACAAAATTTTATCAAGTATTGAATTCAAAGAAGGATTACATTTGGAACTTGATTCAAGAGAAGAATAAAACTTCTAGCGGTAATGATATTCATGGTGGTAGGATCGTTGGTTTGAATGAAAGATTTATGGATAAACAAGGTAAATTACAAGTTATCGACCAATCAAAGATTGGAAATAAGTTGGATGAAAAGTATATTAGGAAACGAAAAGAACCAGCGAAGAGGAAGCTTGCTACTAATAAGAGAAGGAAGACTAGAAAGTCAAAAGATGATGATGATGATGATGATGATGAATATGATGGGGAGGAGGAGGAAGAAGTTGGTGCAATAACAGATGAAGATGAAGAATCTAAGGTTAAGCAGGAAGACTCTATTGAAGTAAAAAAAGAGAATGATTCTTTCAAATTCAATCCATCATTAGAGATTAAGGACGAGGATTCTGTAAATTCGGATAAGTTTAGATTCACTCGATCTCTACGAAGTGATCGACAGGTCGTCGATGACGAATTGGAAAGTGACAAAGAATACGGTGATGAAGATGACGATGACGATGGTGACAATCAAGACGATGACGAGAACGAGATATTGTCACATACAGAGGAGGAAGGAGAGGATGAAGACGCTTTCGAAGAAGAGCTAGGAGAGGAACAAGAGGTAGAACCGCTTGAAGAAAACAATGAAGATAGGCCTCGTTCTAAAAATAACTCCCAAAACCCCCAATATTTATCCGACAATGAAGTTGGAACGCAAGCAGCGAACACATTTTCTTCAAATGATGTCATTGATGATAGCCTACCAGAACGACAACAACAGGAGAATGAAAAAAATCAAGAACAGGAGACCGATTATAGTGAAAGTGATGTAGAGAAAGAGAGTCAAGACGACAATATGCAACCCACCAACCCTAGCAAAACTCAATCCCAAGTGGAAACGGATTATGAAGACAGTGATGACGACTAATATGGTTCATTTTATTCCTATCGAAATTGGTAGATATTATACAGTTTCAGCAACTGAGAATTCAAACCACCACTCCATACTTTCCTTCAATTTTAGCGAACCCGGTAATACATACTTAAAAGTTATTTACTAGAGTCGTGTGTTCTTCAGTATTGGTGCAATAAATGAAATCAGCAGCCAGCAAGAGTAATTACAGTGGGGGGCTAAAAAGGATTAGAGAAGGATATCGTATATCACTAGTAAGGTTTGCATCCGATGCTACCCAAGATCAATCTTGAATTTACCTCCATCAACATGAAAGTTGTTGATGGTCCAAAGGAAATATTTTCAAGTTTGCGCAGAGATCCAAAAAATAAAACGAGCAGTTGAAAAAATCTAAAAATTTTCGAATTCTTTTCTTTAGGCTTTTTTCAACGGAATTTAGTAATAGTAATAGAACAATTATTCTAAGTATCTAGGGCCATTCCGATAGAAATAATTACTTATTGACTTAAGTGGTTACAAAAAAAGAAAGTATAGACATTTATCAGAATAATTTAAAATTGACATTTTCATTTCACTTCACTCGTTGAGACTTTATTAGCTGTTTATTTTACATTTATCATTATGAGTTATTATGATCCATACCAAGGTATACCTCAACAATATATAAACCAGCCATATTATCCGCAATATTATCAAGAACAAGATGATATGCAATTAATGGATCAACCTAATTCACGTAATGATAATTATGATCAGTACCCTCAGTACCAACAAGATGTAAGCTATGGGAATAATAATAATAATAACTACGACATGATTCCAAACTCATCGGGAAGTAGCGACTTTTATCAAGACGAATCTATTTATAAGGCTAATCCTATGGCCAATATTCAAATGCAACAGCAGCAGCAACAATATGCCATGAACCAATCAAGTTTACCCGCTCCTCAAACCCCTCAAACTCAAGCGGATTTGTTATATGGTGGACAACAATCGAATGGTAATTCTTCTGTGGCTCCTTCAAGAACCGTTTATTTAGGTAATATCCCCGCAGATATTCAACCAAATGAATTGTTGGACTATGTCAGATCGGGAATTTTGGAATCTGTGAAAATCTTGCCAGCAAAAAACTGTGCATTTATTTCATTTGTTGATCATCAATCAGCTCTCTTGTTTCATTCTGATTGTATCTTGAAAAAATTATCAATCAAAGGGCATGACGTTAGAATTGGATGGGGTAAGAATACTGCTATTTTACCAGCAGTTATGGAGTCTATCCAACGTGATGGTGCTACCAGAAATGTTTATCTTGGTAATTTAAATAACCCAGTTTCAGGTGAAACCATTACCGAAGATGAATTGAGACAAGACTTATCATGCTATGGTATTATTGATTGTATCAAAATCATTCCTGAAAAGGGAATTGCATTTATTCATTTCTTATCGATTTTAAGTGCTATTAGATGTGTCGCAAATTTACCAATGAAGGACAAATATTTAGATAAAAAATGTTTCTATGGTAAAGATAGATGTGCTTTTATCACCAAAACGCAACAACATAATGCTGCTCAATATTTGGGTTTAGCCCCAGGTATGGAACATATTGTTACTGCTGCTGATCGTGAATTTATATCTTCTGCATTAGTTCAACAATCTGCGGCAGCTGCCCAGATTGCCACCCAAGCTGGCGGTGCTAACAACTTAGGTAACAGAACTGTCTACTTGGGTAATTTACATCAAGATTCATCAGTTGAGGAAATTTGTAATGTTGTCAGAGGAGGTTTATTGCAAAGTATTAGATTTTTGAAAGAAAGACATGTTTGCTTTATAACGTTCATTGATCCAATTGCTGCTGCTCAATTCTTTGCTATGTGTCAATTGCATGGTTTGACAATCCATAATAGAAGAATTAAGGTCGGATGGGGTAAACACTCTGGTCCATTATCCAATGCATTATCATTAGCTGTCTCCAACGGGGCTTCAAGAAATATTTACATTGGTAATATAACTGACTTCGAATATTACCGTCCTGAAAAATTGCGTGAGGACTTTTCCAAATTTGGTGATATTGAACAAATTAATTATTTGGAAGAAAAGAATTGTGCATTTATAAATTTTGTCAACATCGCTAATGCTATCAAAGCTATTGATGGTATTAAATCTTTCCATGATTATAAAACATTAAAAATTAACTTTGGTAAGGATAGATGTGGTAATTTACCAAGACAATTTCAAAATCAAAACAACAATCCTCAAAGTAATTTAATTGATAATAATTCTATTGCATCGTTTTCTGATAATGAATTTATGAACGATAAACAAGACAATCGTCAGAAAGGTAATACTGCATCTCCACAAGAACAAATATCACAAGTTTCTAATGATGAAATTTGAAAGTCAAAAAGCATTAAAGTTGTATTAACAACTGGAATTTTTTTATTTGATACACCTTTTGGTTCTCTTTTGGATATTTACGAAATATCTTGATTTTTATTTTTGGGTTTCTTAGTTCCTAGTTTCAAATGGTATGAAGTTTAATTTTAGTTTTAGTTTTTGATTTGATTTTTGATCATTTGGATGAATTTATACAAATTCTCTATTGTTTCTTTATTTCATTGTTTATAGTATATATTTAATAATATTTTACGGCATTTAACTATTTACTATTCTTGGCTTGGTGCCATTAGTATTAACTAACCATCACAACAAAATATCTATACACAACTGGTTTGTTGTAATTGTTCTTGTACCAATATTGGTCCTAAACCAAACTGATTCAGTTGCATTTGCAATCAGCTTTGCATGTTGATCCATTTGACTTACTCAGAACATACTATTGTTCTAGCGCTCGCATCTTGTTGTTTGTGTTAGCAATAAGATGCATCACTCTTCTTGTGCAGTTCTGAATCCAATGAAATTTGGTGTACTGATTCCAGAAGGAATGGATAATATCTACTCTACCGGATTCAAACAGGAGATCCAATTCTTGGGATGATTTTGATCAACAATACCATAAATAAAAACACCACAACGACGGCGGCAATAACTTTAAGTAACCAAAAGGTTCCGATTTTGTTGCCTGATTTATTACCGAAGTAGTTGGATAAGTTGGTATCAATAGCTTTAAACAAGGAAGAATTTTTCAAGATATTTTCATTGGTTTGATTTAAAATACTCATATCTTCACCTAAAATTTTTTGGGATAAGTTCATTGCTCCGGCTTTCAAAGTTGTAGTTAAGCTTGATAAATCTTGTAACAAATCAGATTGTAGGTTGTCATGGTATGACGAATCATCCAAACTCGTTGACGTTCCTCCCGAAAGTAAACGTTTCCTTAATTGGACCAAATCAGAACCATCATCTTTTAATTCAATTTTAGGTTCAACTTCTGGCAATTCTGGTTCTTTTGGTTTTGTCAGGTATTTTTCAATTAATTTCTCAACAACAAATGATTTCTCATCGATATCGTTCAACAAATCATTCAACTGTTGATCATATTCATGAGGTTGCTTATTTAATTTTAAATTCAAACAGTTCAATTTGATTGAATTGATCTTGTATTGATAAATGTAAGGAGAGCAGGATATTGTGGTATCCTCATTCAAGTCAAAGAGATCAGGAATCTCTAGCGAGTTGAGCTGTAGCTGGTGCTGTTTGATTGTGTTGGAAACAGACATGTAGCTATACGTTATAGATTCCTGTTCAAATGCGACATTTAATTTATACTGGTTAAAAAATTACGATATTACTGCGACATTTCTAAAATGTCTCTCAAGCCATCACTACAAAATGTAAGCCCCACTACTATCAAACAACGATCTACGAAAAATTATGATCGTGGTTAGCGAAAGGGGAGTTGTATGTTCTTAGGATAGGTGAAAAACCATGAAACCAATTATCGAGTTAACCTCTATGAATTCTAGTAAACCTTACCTTAAAGAAAAAAATATATAATTTGTCTCGATGGAAAACTTATTTATAGTGAAGTCAGTTCTGTATATAGCGTAAACGTATACAGGATATAACCTAACCAAGACCAGTTAAAAAAATGACAAAAAAGAATGCGATTTCTGTGGATCGAACACAGGACCTTCAGATTACTCTGTAACTGAATCTCTTCAGTCTGACGCTCTCCCAACTGAGCTAAAACCGCAAACAAGAGAACCCACGCCGGGAGTCGAACCCAGAATCTTTTGATTAGAAGTCAAACGCGTTAACCATTACGCTACGCAGGCGGATCTCTGAAAACATAAAATTTGCCTAGTTTCCATACCAAGCCTGTCTGCAAATTCACGCAAAAAGCGTGAAAAAGAGCCCATAGGTAGCTAAGGAAGTGTTCAATTGCTATTACGGTTAGTTTAAAGTATGATTTCAAATATTTATAGGTTTTTTCAATTTTTTTTTTTTTCAATATACGCATGTTATAAAAAAATGAAAAAAAAACGAAAATCTATTGAACTAAATGGAGGTAATTAACTGATAGATCGTGGATTTGAATTATTATGTTGACTAATTTCAACTTAGGATAGCAATAAGATATAGTTCATGGGGATTTATTGTGATTTAACTCAAATTTTAGTATTCTTAAGGGAAAATGTATTGAAATATTTCAAAATTGATAAAAATGATGAAGCTTAAAGAGTCACCGTTGTCGACTGAATCGTTAAATTCCTGGGTATCAAACTTTAAGTCAAAATTACCACAGTATTACGTTGAGATAATTTAATATTAAATCTACTCAATAACTCAAATAGGCTACACCCATAGGGGGTTTTACATAAAGGTTCCCCTAAAATAATTTGCTGGTCAAGGTTACAAAGATGGTTAGGCTTAAGCTCATTATAATTTGTATAGATATAATTTAAAATACATAACCTAATTTAACTCATGTCGATTCACGTTTTACAGTATTCTTGAGTTCCTCGTTGATTTTTAACAACCCTTTAATTTCTAATGTCAACTCATCAATGGTTTTGTCTTTGTTTATCAATTCTTCCTTCAAATTTTCACTTCCATTACTCAACTGAGACTCGGTTTCTAACCTTATTTCATTTTCTCTTGCGGCTGTTATAGCTGTATGTATTTTTCTCTGTTTTTGTTCAAATTGTTCTTCGCTCATCTCAGCCAATAAATGTAACCTCTTGAATCTCAATTCACGAATCTTGAATAACATAACGTCATTTTCCAGTGTAAGTTCACTTTCGACAACTCCTCTTGCATATTTGGCAAGGAATTGGGTCATATATTTATTATATGTCACTTCCATAAACTTTCGATCTAATAAAAGGTTATCAACCAAAGGTATAGAATCTAATTTTATCCTCTTTTCTACCACGATTGCTACTTCATTCCAAGCAGCATCTTTATCGTTTTCATAAAGTTGCTGGTCAGGAAGTTGAGCTAATACATTCCACAACCAATAGAATTTAATATCATCTTCAAATCTGGCAAGATCTCTTTCATTTACTGGTTTTTCTTTCCCTACTGATTTTTCTTTGCCTACTGATTTTTCATTCTTCGCTGATTTTGATAAAATTTGATGCTTTACTACTTTAACCTCTTGTACTATTTTTTCTTCTTCTTTCTGAATGGTTGAATCAGTTTTCTTGTTGAACAACATGAATACTATATATCTTGTTGACAACTTTGTGGATAAATGCTTTGCATTTTATAGTAAGATACAACTATATATAATAATAAATAGGGGAATTTTAAGGTAACATATCCAGATCATTAAAAGTATTGCAATTTCCCTAATCTTATCATAATTTTGGTGACCATTGCTAATAGTTCCATTTGTTTTTATATATTAGTGACAGACTGCGTATGATGTTTTATACCATCTAAAATTTTTGTATTCTTGATGTTCTATCCAGATAACATTTGTCTGTACGCTTTATTGCAAATGATATGAATTTTGGGAGTAAAATGTGTGTGAGGTAATAAATGAGGTAATGCCATTACTATCCGTCCTGTAGTGATATTCTGCTCCTACATATATAAGTCTGGGTGTCAATATACAAATAACACCATTTTCGTTGGTCATCAAGGATCTCATTTTGGATTATAATCAACCCAAACTCTGGAATTCAGTAACAGCTACGTTAGTGATATATATTCATCTTCACCGGGAAAGTGGTTTTGCAGATCTAAACATGTCTTACGCTTTATTTCGGTGAGCTGACGATTTTGTGAGCCTACCCGCAAAATCAAAATGAAGAAAGTCTAGGGTTCAAGCGGGGGAACGAAGGTTAAAGTTGAATAAATCCCTGCCAATATTGTACAATTGTCTACATCCGCTTCATGTCGACAACATTAAACTCCAAATAAGAATAAAAATAATCGGCAGATTTATTTTTGTCTAGGGGTTACTGTAAGT
The DNA here is from genome assembly GCA_037042355.1 of Candida sp. Y128-05E. Classification (NCBI taxonomy): domain Eukaryota; kingdom Fungi; phylum Ascomycota; class Pichiomycetes; order Serinales; family Debaryomycetaceae; genus Candida; species Candida sp. Y128-05E. The sequence continues at coordinate 4,173 of JAXQKE010000132.1, read as the reverse complement.
TCAGCAACTGAAGAATACACCAATTGCACAAACATGATAACCATATTAGAGTATCCCATATCACAATCCATATACGTAAAACAAGTCTTGAGGTATTGTGGTAATGAAAAAAAAAATTGCGAAAATCTGCACCTTTTTTTTTTGCAGCCAAATGAAAATGGAACAATAAACACAATGGATCAAACAATGGGATATATTCATGAGGTACATCAATTTCATGTAAATAGGACAGAACAATCGTTTGATTTCGATCTGAGATCATTAAAGTTTCCGAGAGACTTCCTAAACTTATTCAAATAAACTTTGGTAGCAGGGATAATATAGCTTATATATATATATTCATCACCAAGTACAAATATGGCCTATATACAAATCTCTCCAAGTACCAATTAGTAAATTGGTTCATTGTTTAGAGTGTAAATTTGAATTCAAATTCTATTCAAATAAATATTTTGAATGTTCAATTATAGGTAGCTAAACCACGATTTATAGCAATAACGTCATACGAAGTTTTAAATACCAATCAAACCCATTCTATTCGCCAACCAAGTATCTCATGTTAAATATTCAATCACAGACTACAAAGATTATTTCGTTGCTAGGGAAACATTCCAAAAATCCAATTCGGACCTGGTCCGAGCACCCCCCTGAAATGACAGGCTCTGGCGCGTTATTCTATGCGAGTCGTCGACGCATAAAGCCAAGGCTCAAGATAGATACATCGGCAAAGGAACAAATGCCATGGTAGAAAGATACATGATGAAACGAACTGGTAAGCCAACATTATTAACATATTTGAATACACCTTGATATACTAAAAGTAAATAAACAAAGCTATATATAAACCTATATTATCAACATGATTGAATATTCGATTCACAACAAACAGTAAACAAAGCCTATATTAGCACCGTCATTTCAACTTCAACAACTCTATCATTTCATGATTCAAAGTCATTAATCTTTTTTAGCCCTAACTAATCTCCCATACAAAGGATTTATGATCCCGGATATGTAAAGATATATTTTTCAAAAAAACAAAAAAAAAGAAAAAAAAAAATAAACCTAGTACTATTACAACCTTGTCGGCTGAGGGATGAAAATCCACACGAGAGAATGAAAAGTCAGGCCTAGACGATGGGGAAAGAATTATACGTGTAGTAGAAATATTATCTAATAAATTAATAATCATCCAAATCAACAATGACAGGTCAAGCACTTCAGTTAATCCGGTGGTATTGTTTGATTGTAAACTTATTATGTACAGTTTACTTTTATTTACCAATTCCCTTTTCTACAATCTTCTATCTAAACTTCTCTAACTAACTAATAGTATAAATGAACTACTCCTCCATTTTCTCTGCAGTTTCAAGAGTGCAATTTCAAGTCTCGGTATGTTTGTGTTTTCGGGGCGCATGCACGTTTTGTGATCCAGGTACGATCTGGTGATTTCACTCAAGTAGTGTACGCCATTGAAGTGGTTAAAGGATGGTATAAACTAAAGACTAGTAATAGTGTTAAGTATTGTAAATCATTTGTTTACTAGTCTAACTCCTTTGTTTTGTTTATCATTCGGAGTTTAAAAGGAAGTTAAAAATAACTTTTGTTCTTTTTGACTTTTGCACGACGCATTGTTTTTATTTTTAAAATTATGAAACTGAAAGAATCCAGTGATATTGTTTGATTAATTGTTATTGACTGCTGTTCGAAAGAAAGGCTAGTGGGATTATAAACATATCTTTAAAGGTTTACAAAGTTACTAGGAAGTTACTAGTAGAATACTAGTGAAAGGAGACTACATACTGGACTTTTAGTCTGACTTTTATTCATTACTTTCGTTTAAATTACTTTCTTTTTATATTATCATATGTGGTTCCTCGTACTATCCTTATACTGCTATGTTTCCATAGCCACTGCTGACGATTTTCCCACAGTTGATTCCTCAGATTCATGGGGATCTTCTGGTAAATGTTATGCCAAATCAGCACTCTCAGGAACATCTTCCAAAGAATCAAGTACGTTCCAAACTTCATTACGATGTGAGTCCGAATGTGCAAGGTACGCCATCGCTGCAATCTCAGGTGAATCATGTGTCTGCAGTAACACTTTACCTAGTGGGGATGAAGTAGATAGTTCGAATTGTGATATTGTGTGTAATAGTTTGGGGAGTGAAAACTGTGGTGGGGATGACTACTATTTTGTTTATGAAAACTCAACCCCGGAAACAGTGATATCGGCAAGTTCTTCAACTTCCACTTCATCCACAAGGACAAGTAGCTCCACAACATCAAGTTCTACTTCTACATCATCCACTTCATCAACATCATCCACTTCATCCACATCATCTACATCATCAACATCTTCCACATCATCTACATCATCTACATCATCTACATCATCCACATCTTCCACATCATCTACATCTTCCACAACATCAACAACTGAAGCTACAACTTCATCAAGTTCATCTACATCTTCAACATCATCTACAGAGGTCACAACATCATCCACCGAGGCTACAACGTCATCAACACCCACAACATCGTCTACATCCACATCCTCCACATCCTCCACATCTACATCTCCCCCAAGTGTGGACAGAACGACCATTGTCAAGACTTATACCCCAGACTCACAGGCCACGGCCGTGATCGTGTCCACCATAGTCACTACCCCCTCAGCAACTGAGTCGATCCCTTCACCATCATCAGCCGCCTCGTCAGCTGCACCAGCATCTAAATCAGTTTCGGGCGGTACCATTGCCGGCGCAGTTGTGGGATCAATAGCCGGTTTAGCATTAATCGCAGCCGCTATCTTCTTCTTAATTGCAAGGAGACGTAAACAGGCCCAGGAGTCTGATGTCGAAGACGACTTTATTTTGAAAAATGAGAAAAGCAGACAACCCGATCCTAACTCGTCCATAGCCCCAAACCCATTCTTATTGGCAGGAGGCTTCAAATTTGATAATGATCAGGTCCAACATCAAGAGGATCTGTCACAACAGTTTGTCGGTGTACCTTCAAGCTCGTCAGATAATTCCATGTCATATGGCCATTCTCGACAAACAAGTCAGTTGCATGGAGGCTCACATGGATCTGGTGGTGCCGACTATCAATCTTTTGATGACGTACACTACTACGAAGATAATAATGTATTATCAAGACCTAAAATGGGAAGCAGGAAATTATCTAATGGTAGTTTACCCGATATAAGAGGTAATACCCGAAGCTTGAAGGTGGTAAATAATTAGTAATGGTCAGATATTTAATGGGTACATTCGAGGATTATTAGATACTTTTACTTATGGTCATGTATAATAAATAGAACGTTTGAGTTTATAATAAAAGATGCCCTTTTTACAGAAAGACAATGCTACCAAATATTGTTCATATAATCATTCTCTATCAAACTATATCCGTTGCGAGTCTCAAATATTTCAATTTTCTGTTACATTTATCGTGGAAGGGGGGCATTTAATACTGCCTCAAGTTGCTAACGTATATACCACTAATTTAGGCTAACTCTTCCACCTGGCTTACACTAAATATTTCTCATTATTTTCTCTCGATCTTTCACTCGATCTAACGAGTACCACCGAGCTCTCGCTAAATCTACCGCCAACTCATACTAAATAGTTCTCATTAACTTGATCAAATCCAAAAATCAAACTATGCGTGAAATCGAAAAATCTTGAGTGCACAAATACACTAAATAATCACTATACGCATATAACTCCACACAAAATCAATACCCATCTTGAACATTCTAACAAATGTTGTTCCTACAATTTTTACAATCATTCTCTATTATTTACGTTTGAACGATTGGTTCTTTAAATTGAGAAGTAGCCTATTCGTCCACACTCTCGGCTAGGTTCAAATACTAAATGTGAATGAGAGCTGTGATAGACTACTATACACTAATGCAACTTTCATTCCTTCTACTCCATTATCGAACTGATATATTGTCTAGTTTACTCCCTGCTTTTAACAAGAACAAGAAATGTGGTATAAAATACAATAATTCTCATCACGTGCGATTGTATATTTTAGGGTTTTGCAATTAATGTCGTGATTTTCAAAAAATAATGTCTCCACGATGTCGTACGCTCGTTTCCCATTAACAAAAATTTTTCACGATATCATCATAGTTTAATTATACTTATTAGTCTTT